>JAJOOR010011016.1:0-36170 GCA_036250505.1 Solanum acaule
CATACCTTTGTGATTAATTTCCTTAGGAATTTGAAGGAGAAATCAGTAGGAACCCATCCCCTAGCTTGAAGCTTCATCAATGTCTTCCATGGAGTTCTAGAGAGAGAATTTATTTGAGAGGGAAGGTTCAATTTGGATAATGAGGTCTAATTCTAGGTCTTGGGGGTTTTAACCAACTTAAAATACCCTAAAATAGGTAGAATAACCATTTATAATAATTCCCCAAAGTACCCAAAGTACCCCTCACTTAGTTGGACCTTTTAAACAAGTCAAACTTGAGTTTTATTTTCACAGATTTCGTCGAGAAACAAGTCCGCGACGCGGGGGTGTTCCCACAAGTTTCTAAAAATTAAATTTTGAGACAAAAGAGTCTGTGGTGTCTTCGCGATGCGGAGCCACTTTTTGGCCATTGGTGGAGCAGGTTCGCGACGCGGAGCCACTCCCTCCATGAACAACTTCAAGCTGCCCTGGCAGCTTGTTTGGCCAAGGGTTGGGGTCCTCCTCGGGAACCCTTAGGGTGGTCCCAGGGTGTCATACCCAAACATTTTGACCCTAAAAACATTTATTAAGACACTAGGGTCACCTCCACTGATTTTAGACTCCAAATAACATATAAAAACATGAACAACATACTAGAACACACCAATACGTAAAAGACTAGTTTCCGAACGTCTTGGTCGTCCCTTGATGTTTGACTTCCAAACTCTTTAAACTGACTAAAAAGGCTATTCTTCATTATTTTAACAAGTTATTAATGCATAAAACCCATGTGAGGCTCTACTTTATCCTACTTTATTTTGAGGGGTGTTACATGGTACATGAGACATCACCCTTAATATTATTCCCAAAATCTTATGCTCTGATACCAAGTTTGTCACGACCCGGGTCTAGACCCCAAAGGGGTCACATACAAGCCTATAGCATCATCATTACATAAGACATAGAAATAATGCGGAAAATTTAAAACTTTTACAATCGAAGTCGAACTTCATATCTCATAAAGGAAAATCATAGGAAATCTAGACTGTCTCATTTAGCATCTAAAACATAGGAGTACAAAGGTTGGGACTTAGCCCTTTACATCAATAAACGTCTCAATATAAGAAGTACAATAGAAACTAAGAAATGACTAATTCGTCCTCGAACTTGAGGACTCACCACAACTTGGAGATAAGCAATCCAAGTCTTCTTCAATAAAGAGAGTGTATGTCACTTAGCCGAAACCTACACTTATCAAAATGTAGAAGAAATGGGGTTAGCACATAAAGTACTAAGTATGGAAACATGCATAAAATCCTTGAAATATGATAAAAGGCCATTTTATTTGAAAAGTATGCATTTGTAAAGTTTAGAAACCAACATGCATCTTCAATGTCACATACAAGCCAAAATCACATTTATGCTCATTACATAGTAAATCTATTACCTTAGCAACCCCTAAATAGCACTAGTGCAATGTATGGTTGGTATCCCATAATACCAACCACACTAAGTACTCCTTTGAAGCTACCTTAGTCATACATATTATCTTTAGAACTCATCATCATCAATAGTCATAATTAAGGAACTAGTCATGTACATTACTTGAACATAAAGAAAGTCATTCATACCAACTATCCATTCAACATACATGCATACATTCATTTCTCATAATAACATAAAGGAACCATCCCATAACATCCTACTAAGTTTACTTGTGCAATGTAAAAGTGAAGTCCCATACCCCCACTCCTACTAAGTAAACTTAGTCATAGTTTAGTTCATGTGTCATTTGTTATCTTATCATATAGGGAATAATAGCCATAACCGACATAGACCATGTGAGCTACATGGAATCCAGTGTCGTGTAACCCCACATCGAAAGAAGGTGTCCTACTTGCCTAAGGTAGAACTAACATGTTTAGCCTTAAGGTGAATCCACTAGTCAAAGTCCTATGTTGGCACATAGTTATGGGATAGGGATATTGCTTCTAGAAACCCGACCTATTGCATTGAAGGAGGATATTCCATCTCATGAGTTCACTTAGATGACCCGACCTATTGCATTGGTGGAAGGGCCTTTACCTCATTGTCCATATCCACTCGGTGCTAAGCATTATTTCCCAAATTATACATAATTAGTCTTGAATTGCACCTACATATGTGAAGGAATGCTCTACCGTTCATTCAATACGATTAATCAAAATAGCTCATAGATTCATTGAAGGTGAGAATGTACTTTCAACCTTAGAATCAACATTAGTATGTGAGTAGAACTTTCACATTACATTCATAGTGTTTTCATGAGAATGGACTTTCAATCAACACAATAACATCATCATCATCCTAGACTATTCATACATCATCAAGTGAAAGGGTAAGGGAAGAACAACTTTCAACAATACCATACTTTACACCTTCGTCATAGGAGATTTACTTTCTAAGTGAATCAATAGTTTATACACATTTTACATCCATATGTACAAACCCTAGCAATTTACCCCTTTTCAAGGTCATGAATCAATACTCACAATTACACCTAAAGATATTACAATAGGCATGAATAAAACAAGATTCAATAACTAAATTTACATAGAAATAATTCATAGTAATCATCTTGCATCATTACACCCATCACAATACATGAAATTGGGGTCATGGGGGTGTTCATGGGTTCAAGGGGAATTTCACAATAAAAATCACCATTAAACATCAAATCATCCATAATATAATGCAATTAACATAATAAAATCATTTTTAGAAAGAACCCATGGCTAGAATGAAAACCCTAGTTTTTGAACATGTTACCAATTTCGAAATCAAGAGTTAAAGGTCTTCATGGATAAAAGTGTTCCATGAATCAAGGTCCCCACACCTTAATTGATGTTTTCCCACGAAATTGGAGTGAAAAGCTTGGAGCTTGAACCCAATATTGGCCTTCTTCTTTGTTATTCAATGGAGTTAGAGAGAGAATATTTTTGGGAGGGAAGTTGGTTGAGTTTGAGTTTGTGAGTTATGAGAGTTAAAAGAGTTGTTTAATAGTTAAAAGTACTTAAAAACATCTAAAATAAATAATAATAACCGTCCCTACCCTTAATTAATTAATTATGATTTTACCCATTTACCCCTAAGATGGTTGACTTAAGGCAACTTTCGAGGCCCCCATCCATGAGACCCCAACTACGGACCATACTGGTCACTCATGGTTTGGGGCTGGGGCTTGTCATATTGGCCAGCCTTCAGGCCTCATCCATCAGACCCTTCTACGGGGAGTGAGTTGGTCCACATACCATACTGCACGCGCGTGGAATGGGACTGAGACTAGTAGATTCTGGGGAGGTTTGAGGAAGCTAAGTCTTGACTCACGACTCCCATCCACGGGGCGTAAGTCAATCCATGACCCGTGGATTCCCCTTTGTGGATTGAAGCTGTTTTTGGACAGCTTTTGAGCACCTCCTTGGCCCTCATCAAGGACCCTTATGGGGTCCTTGGGGGGGCATGCCTTAACGTTTAGGGACTAAAACACTAGTTCTAACCTAGGGAAGTCATTTTACGACTCTTACCATGACGTTTACCCTTTTTAGGATTCTAGACTACACATGAGGCTCTAGCTTAGGTCATTAGATTTCCGGGGTGTTACAACATCAACAATTCAACACATTTGCATAATCAACTAGTTCCCAATCTCAATTCACAACTTAAGAATTTGGGGGGAAAACATGGGTTCTAGGATGAAATCATCTTAATTCATCTTTAAATCCACAATTCATTCATAATTCAATGCAATAAAGCCTTTAGAAATCATTTTGGATCGAACCCATTCATAGATTCTAAACTAGGGTTTTTGGGTAAACTTTGAAGACTTGAAATCACTTTTGAAATTCGCTTCTTGAAAGAAATTAAGTCAAGGATGAAGACCACCATACCTTTCATGGAAGAAATCCACGAAAATCCCTTGAAAAATTTGAAGTCTTGACCTTGGAAGCTTGAAGATTTCACCTCCAATGGAGGTTTCTAGAGAGAGAACTTTTGGACGGAAGGGGAGGCTTGTGTTTTGGGTTTTGAAATAATGAAGTCTAAAATATGTTTTAATACTTTAAAAACCCTTAAAATACCATAAATAATTAATAAAAACCGTCCCCCAGCTAAACTAGACTTAATAGCAATTTACCAAACCACCCCTCATTAGGCCGAACCACACCAGCTTTTATAGGTGTGATCCACGAACCACCATCCACAGACCATAGATGGGTCCATGGACCATCCTGCATGGGCATGGTTTTGTGGATGGAGCTTTCATAAGGAGGGCTTGACCTACGGAGGCCATCCACGGGGCGTGGATGGACTTACGGGGTGTAGACCCCTTTCCGTAGGTCATAACATTTTTGACAAATTTCTCTTTTGGGGCAGCCTTGGGGTTAGGCTTTAGGGTCCTCCTCAAGGACCCTTAGGGTGGCTCTTGGGGAGTCGTACCTTGACGTTTAACCCCTAAACCCCTCAACCTAAGCTCGGGACAACATTTTACACCCTCAAACCTCACATCAACTTAAAGACACACTAGTTAGGCTCTAGTTTCACTTATTCGTTTTACGGGCTGTTACATTATCCCCCACTTAGAAACATTCATCCTCAAATGACACTTGAAACACATTAAGGGGTAAATGACTCAAGACTAGCAGCCCATCATGCATGCAACATCATAAACAAATGCACAAAACTAGGAGGAAACATCAACTCCACATCAATAAGTTCAATGCAACACAAGAAAGTAGGAACTACATCTACAAACTCATTATGCACCAAAACATCAACATTTCTCATTTCATTGGAGGAATTAGCTTCTCCAACTCATATCATGCTCATCACAACATCATTAAGCATATTATGAAATTTCTTTAGAAAAACACATTTAGGCATGTTCAACAATTCAACCTCATGAAGCATATCGACAACTCATACTAAATGCAAATCAACATTAGGAACATTATTCATACAAACTCATTTTCTCATATAATCATAATTTATCAAGAACATGCATAACATAAGGAGACCATGGAAACACATATTCACACATGACTCCAAAACATTAAACAAGCTACAAGGAACTCTAGGTCTCAAGCTTGAATAGGAATAGAATGAAAGAGATAAGGATATCAAAACTCTCAACAACCTTACTATTCAACATACTATCTCCCACTTAGGAGAAAACCCAACTAACGCTTAACATGAAAACAACATAGGAACCTCAACACAACATTCACAACCATAAGGAACTAGCACTTACCGGTGACTTCATCCGGATTAGCTCCCTTGTCCTTGTTAGCTTGAAGCACATAGAAACAGTTTCTCTTTGGAACATATGGACCCGGGCCATCAAGAGAAACTTGTTTGGTCTCTCTTCTTTTTGACGAGAGTGTTGGGCAATCTCTCATCTTATGACCCTTCTTTCCACACCCAAAGCACCCATCCGTGCCGGCAAGGCACTCACCCAAATGTTGCTTCCCACACTTGGCACACCTAGATCTTTCAAAAGAAGAACCACTTCCTTTCCCTCCTTGAGATTTAGGGTTAGACATCCTATCATTGTTGACCATTGAGGAGTCTTTATTGTAGAACCTCTTTTTGGACCTTGGTTGACTTTGTTCATCGGACTTAAACCTCTTCATCTCTCTATTCTTCCTCTCAAATTTGGAATCCTCAATAGATTGAGCATACACAATAAGTCTAGAGATGTTCATATCATTATGGAGCATTGCCGTACGACACTCTTCCTTAACTAGGTCGGATACACCAGTCACAAATCGACTCATCTCATCCCTAGGGTTGGACACCAAAGATGGAGCATGCTTAGACAATAGGGTAAACTTCAAGGAATACTCCTCCACACTCATGCTACCTTGCCTAAGGTTTATAAACTCCTCCACCTTAACCTCTCTCTTCTCACGGGGAAAGTACCTACCAAGGAATGCTTTCTTAAACTCCTCCCATTCTATATGACCCACTTCTAAAGGCCTATAGCTTTTCCATTGAGTAAACCAAACTTGGGCAACATTTTTCAATTGATAGGAAGCTATTTTCGCTTTTTCTATAGAAGTCACCCCCATAGCATTGACTATCTTTTACACCTCATCCAAAAACTCTTGGGGATCCTCTCCCACCTTGGAACTAAGAAAAACCGGAGGATTAATCCTCACAAAGTCTCTCAACCTAGAAGCCATAGTACTCTCAATAACATTCATCCTTGGTCCCACATCTCTATTAACTTGGGCCGTCATAGCTTGGGCTAAGGTTAGAAAAGCCGACCTAATCTCTTAATTGGTCAAGGGTGGAACATCCACCGGAACTTGATTGCCTTGAGGAACTTGGCCACCTTGAGGGCCTTGGGGAGGAATTCCCTCATTTACATTCTCCTCTTCCACTCTTCTTGTGAGCGTCCTTCTTGTATTCATATCCTATAAAAACCAGAGAAGGATTAGGAAAAGGACACTTACAGAGCTACACTCTAAGGCACGACTTCAAGAATAATGAAAGAAGTGTAACTTCCTAACGTCTTATAGCCTCTTGCTCATAGATGTGTCACGACTCACACTAGTGAACAAGACTCTACTAGAGGTGGCTTGTGAGACATCAATCCTAAAAATAATTCCCAAAACCTTGTGCTCAGATACCATGTTTGTCACGACCCAAGGCTAGCTCCTAGATGTGACATGATGTACTTGACCCCGAAGGGGTCTCATACAAGCCTCATAGCATAACCATTGCATAAGATACTTAGAAATAGTGTGGAATTAAAACTTTTCTTTTATAAATCCAACAATCAAAAACATTAAAAGCAAGCGGAAGTCTATCGTCTCACATGACCATCTAAATGACATACTTGAAACAAAATAGGGTCACGACCCTTTACAATCGAAAGTCTAACAATAGTCTATTACATGAAAAGAAATGAAACATAAGAGTTCTTGTCCTCGAATCCATGAGGACATACCAAGTCTTGGAAGAATCTCAATCCAAGCTTCAACTAGAGATAAGCAAGTCAAATACCGGAACCTATACTTGTAGTAAAACATAAAGAAGAATGGGATATCACAATTAAGTACTAAGTATGATAGCCATGCAAAAACATGCTTAAAACAGACATTTTATTTGAAAGTCATGATATATGCCATTTTGATAAAACTTCATGAACATAAGCATAAGAGGCATAATATAAGACATAATCAACATATAAACCATTACCTTCACATCAAGCCTTCACCTCAAGTAACCCTCAAGCTATACTTTGTGCAATGTATGGATAGCGTCCCATACCACCATCCACACTAAAGTACCACCTTATTGTAACCAAAAGTGAACTTACCATTCAAACTTTCCATCTTTACAACATACTCATACACAAGAGACAAAAACATTACATAAGTCATATCAACACATTAGAATCACCATCTAGGGCAACCCTAGGTCATACTTGTGCAATGTGCAAGTAGCATCCCATACTACTACTCCCAGTAAATACTCCTTTAAAGTCACCATAGACCAGGCACATTCATATTCAACAAGTCAAAACAAGGATGTAACTTATAATACAATCCAAGTATAGCATGCATCATTACATTAGACATATAAGCCTTTAAGTCAACCATTCTTCATTAGCTTCATTAAGAACACCTTCATTAATTGGACATTAGACCAACATCTTCATTAACATCATCATAAGAGCACATTCATTACACTTAACATTATAAAGGAACACACCATGACCCCTCTCAAAGCCTACTTGTGCAATGAATAGATGGCATCCCATACTACCACCCACACTAAGTAGTGCATTCTTGAGAAGCCATAGTTCATTAACATTCTAGGTGGGGGTAAGCCTTAACCGACATAGACCATGTGAGCAATTCATGGAATCCCGGTGTCACCCTCACCAGATAAGGGATTCCTACTTGCCAAAGGTAGGACCATTCATTTTAGCTTAGGTGGATCCACTAGCTAATATCCTATGTGGGCACATAGTTATGAGATAGGGAGATTGCTACTAGATACCCCACATCAACTCACGAATGAGCAGCCATCTCAAGAGGTTGCTACTAGATACCCCGCCTCAACTCACGGATGAGCATCTACCCCAATTTATATCCACTCGGTGCTTAGCATTATTCCCCACAGAGTACTTAACATTCATTATTATGGGATAAAAGATTGTTGCTAGATACCCCGCCTCAACTCATGGATGAGTATCCATCTCAAACCCAACATTCATTCATTGGAAAGCTCATAGATTCAAAGATGAGAATAGCCTTTCACCTAAGAATCCCATATTGTGAGAAAGTCCTTTTAGAATATGTCATTATCATTCATTAGAGTACAATTGAGAATAGCCTTTCAATAAGTACTTCATCATTAACATAATCATAGAACTTCATTCATTATTCATTCATGAGTGTGTGTGAGTATGTGAGAATAACATTTCACATATAGCATCATCATTCATAAGTACTAAGTTGAGGACATACCTTCAATCACACCATAATTACATTCTAAACATGATCATAACACCTTCATTGAGATCACATACACATACTTCACATCGCAATTACACATAGATCCTTCATGATTTTGCCTTCCAAGGACATGAACCAACATCAACCCATAAATCTAAGATACTACAATAGATAAGGAAAATGAAATGATTTAATCACTTAATTCAATATAAACATCAACAATTCAACATATTTGCATAATCAACCAATTCCCAATCTCAATTCATAACTTAAGAATTTGGGGGAAAACATGGGTTCTAGGAATAAATCATTTTGAATTTATCTTTAAATCCACAATTCATTCATAATTCTATGAAATAAAGCCTTTAGAAAACGTTTTGGATCGAACACATGCATAGATTGAAAACTAGGGTTTTTGGGTAAATTTTGAAGACTTGAAATCACTTTTGAAATTGGCTCCTTGAAAGAAACTAAGTCAAGGATGAAGAACACCATACCTTTAATGGAAGAAATCCACGAAAATCCCTTGAAAAACTTAATGTCTTGACCTGGGAAGCTTGAAGTCTTCACCTCCAATGGAGGTTTCAAGAGAGAGAACTTTTGGAGAGGAGGGGAGGTTTGTATTTTGGGTTTTGAAATAATGAAGTCTAAAATATGTTTTAATACTTTAAAAACCCTTAAAATACCATAAATAACTAATAAAAACTGTCCCCCCAACTAAACTAGACTTAATGGCAATTTACCAAACCACCCCTCATTAGGCCGAACCACACCAGCTTTAACAGGTGTGATCCATGGACCACCATCCACGGACCATCCTGCATGGGCGTGGTTTGTGGCTGCAACTTGCATAAGGGGGGCTTGACCTACGGAGGCCATCCACGGGGCGTGTATGGACCTACGAGGCGTAGACCCCCTTCCGTAGGTCATAACATTTTTGACAAATTTCTCTTTTGTGGTAGCCTTGGGGTTAGGCTTGAGGGTCCTCCTCAAGGACACTTAGGGTGGTCCTTGGGGAGTCATACCTTGATGTTTAACCCCTAAACCCCTCAACATAAGCTCGGGAAAACATTTTACACCCTCAAACCTCACATTAACTTAAAGACACACTAGTTAGGCTCTAGTTTCACTTATTCGTTTTATGGGTCGTTACAACCTCATTAAAACTTCTCCCTGCAGAAGTCATATGAACGTATAATACTTGCAACTCAGAATTTAATCCCTTGATAAAAAACCAGATCCTCTGCTCCTCAGTAGTCACCAATTGAGTAGAATATCTAGACAAGGCATGTAAATTGGCCTCATAAGCAGCCACGGACATACCACCTTGTTCAAAAGCCATAAATTCATCTTTCTTATGATCTCTCAAAGTTCTAGGCACATACTTTTCTAGAAACAGATCAAGAAATTGGGTCTAAGTAAATGGAGGTAAGGTAGAAGATCTGCATTCCATATAAGCTCTCCGCCACTTCTTAGCCTCACCTTGAAGTTGGAAGGACACAAACTCAACCCCATGTTGATGAACATTACCCAATTTATGAAGCCTCTCATAGCAATCTAGAATGAACTCATAAGCATCTTCATTCTCAGAACCAAGAAACACAGGAGGCTTAAGCTTCAGAAACTTAGTCAACATTTCATGCTCATTATCAGTCATAACAGAACTCAACAAAGGACAGAAGAAAGCATCAGTACCTATGTTTCCACCCACCTTGGGAGTAGTGATAGCAATAGGGGGATTAGCGGGTGCTTGAGTTGCTTGAATGGATGGAAGCATTCCAGGACCAACCAATCCCTTCAAAAATGACATGATTTGTTGAGCTAACGCCGGATCGATGGGAGGAATACCTGTAGTCTCAGCCTGCACCTTTTCCTCTTGTCCAACCTCCTCAACATTCTCAATATCAACATCCTCTTCAATCTCTTCATGTTGTACGGGAGGGGCCTCATTTTAGGGAGCAATCCCAACCGGTACCTCATCTCTAGCAGGCGCTACTCTTCCATGGCCTCTACCCCTAGCTTTTCCTCTACCCCTGCCTCGACCACGACCTCTCATTGCAGATTCCTCAGCTGGAGCATTGACGGGAGCTACAGGCCTGACGCTGTTATACCTAGTATTAACCATCTGCGGACAGAAAAGTGAAGGAGTTAGATACCAATTTGAATTGACATATACCAATTGGAATTAAGTTATAGCATGAAGGAGACAAGAGAAAATAGAGAGATTTCCTAAAGTCCTATAGCCTCTTGAAGAAAAGTAAAGGCATCCCCGTACCGTTCCGCGAGACTCTACTAGACTCAATTTGGTACATCGAGATCAACAAACCTAGGCTCTGATACCAACTTTGTCACGACCCTGACCATCGTGATTGACACCCACACTAACTCTCCGGTGGGAGAACCACTACTACAACCCAACCAACCAACTACTCTAAAAACTACTAAGGCATTTAAGTATAAGAAAGCAGTTAAGTATTAAGGAAAGAAATAGAGTTCCCATAAACTCTAACAAAAGTCTAACAATAACTAAACAATGCAGAAGAAATAACCTAGAACCTGAAAGTCAATGTACCAAAACATCTAAAATTCAACAAGTCTAAACAAGAAGGGATGCAACCCCAATCTAATGAACTAATCAACTAACTAAAACATAGTCTAAGTCCAAAAATGGTGGACATAGACGAAAGAGAACTCATGACAGCCCGGAAGAATTGGCTCACCCTTGAATTCGAACGATCACTGATCTCCTAAGCGAGGTCTGTGAATAGCCGCTTGAAGATTCCCTGTACTCAACAAAAATAAGAGCAAGTGCAGTATTAGTACACAACCACAGTGTACTGGTAGGATCACGCCGCTATCCCACTAAGTGTAATATAAGCAAGTCAATACAACATTATAAACATGAAAAATACCGAACATATACAATATCGATTATCACATGCACAACAATATACACAATTATGACAAGTTATTGGTCCTCTCATGGAACCCAAACCCAAACAGTTAGCATACCAGAACGTGGTACCCAATCCCATAATTATGCCGGAACGTGGCAACCAATCCCATAGTTATACTAGAATGTGGCACCGATCCATGTTAGTTATGCCGAAATGTGGCAACCGATCCATTCAACACACCACAATCACAATCACAAGTATCTTCTCAAGTTCATACCAACAAGTCATGATTCATGGCATTCATCATTCATCTATCTCATTTACAACAAGTGTGATAAATCATGCAACATTCGCATACATGCAAGTATCATAATGAAGCAAGAACAAACATACATCACACAATCATAGAATCACAACCATCATCTACCTCGAAACAAGCTTAAAACCCTAAGATCCTTGATCCTTCCCTTTCCAAATTTGTTCCGCTTGTTCTTGGTCTACAAATAATCAATATAATACGGGAATCAATAAATTCACTAATTACCCGAATTATTAATAATTCTATGAACCATAGATCAAACCCATTATCCCAATTATCCCAATTAGGGATGTTTCCACCATAGAATCTAGATCAGAACCCTCCCCCATCATTAATTACACATTCTATTACGTTCTACGGATCAAAAAACGGATTCGGGAAGTGAAAAGCTTACCTTTAGACTCAAGAATGGTGAAAAGCTGTTAGGAGTCGCCTGGGGGTCGTTCCTTAACTCTAAAAATCAAAAAGTGCAAAATAAGGTCGTTTAGGGGTTTATTTACGACTTTAGGTCGCGTCGATCCCGCCACAGCGGCCCTCACCCCGCTGTAGCGGCCTCGCTAGAGCAACAAAAACCCCGCCAAGGTGGCTTGCACGAACCAGTGAGCTATTTAAAAGATTTCAAGACCCTCATTTCACAACACACCTCTAACCAAAAACGCTCAGAAAATACCCTTTACGCTAAGATCGATTCTGGAGTTCTACTCGCCCGAATTCAATTCTGTAAAGTCGTACGGATTCCTTAACGAGTTATCTATCCACTCATGAACTCAAAAACATAAATGATCCACCGGATTGTTACCAGATTTCCCTACACCTTAATGACTCTGATTTCGTCCAAATCTGGACTAGGTTGGAAATTTCAAGTTACTATGAAAAAGTTTTCCGATCCAAAAATTTTCCCCATTGACTTTTCTATAACGACAGAACCCGGTCGTTACAGTGGGTCATGTTCGTTTTTGTATATTTTGTTTTCACACTTGTACAAAGTTATACTTTCTCTCTCCATAATCTTTTTACTTATTCTTTTCCTTAATTCACTCAAGCACAATTAGATTTCAAAATTTTAAAAGAAATTTTTTCCGTCTCAAATCGTGTAGTTTTTTTAATTTATTATTGCAATTTTAATCTACTTCTTTTTTTATTTGTATTTGTATATCACACTGATTACTTTTGGTTTTTCACCTTTTGCCTTAGATACAGTCAAAATCATTGATGAGCAAACTCCTTCCAAGAGAATCACTCGAGGTATACCTACGCATTAAAAAAATTTGGACGATTTCTCATCTTTTGCTTTGGGTCTAAATCAAGATTTCCAATAAATTACAGGATCTCTTGCTAAGTCTGAGTTAATCGACAAAAATTTAGATCAAAACACCAGAATGACCAAGTGAAGATGCAATAACTTATGCATGTTTTTTATTCTAAAAATAAGAACACAAAAGGAAATGAACAAAAAGAAGATGATTCATACGATGTTCTGATTTAAAAAAAAAAAAAACATAAGGTAAAAGAAATTACATCTACAAGCAATAACTAGAGATAATCCAAAGAAGAAGATGCCTGATATTTTATGTTTAAAAAGAGAAATATTAGACTTTACTTACAAAAATCAATTTAACTTAATTTTTTTTAAACATGATTTTATAAGAGTTGCCACTTAATTTTTTTAATAAAAATAAAAAAACTCATAATTTTCAAAATATTTAAACAGAAAAATTATTTGAAAATACCAGAGGGGTTCGGGGTTCAATTTACACTTCAAGAAGGTGTTAGGCACTTGAAGTGTCCACTAACCGCGGTTGACCTACAACTTGACTAAATGTTTGACTTTGACCAACTTTGAAAATAAAGTAAAGGGAAACCATTTTTAGATTACTTAAGGGAGATAAATCAACAAGATTTTTTGAGGAAATAACATTTTATTAATAACAAAATAAGTAAGTAAATAATAAATAATACTTCGATTAAACATAAAAATAAAGAAAGGGCAATCTTTGGGAATTTAATTAAATTTAAACCAAAAGAAAACTAGGTTAGTCATACAATAAATAAGTAAAGAAAGAAGAGGAGAATAATTGGAACTTGGGCTCCTTGCCCAAATTCAACTAAATAGGGCTTTTGGTCCACCTGTCCTAGCTTTAACAAATTGCCCTAAGTGATGGGATGTGGCCCATTTAGATCAAAATCATCTGCTGGTCATTTCATTAGGTCTTTGGGCCCATTTTTTGCTTGGACGTGCTGTAGCAAATAGAATTTGAGCTCTAGCCCATATCTTCTCTGAAAATCTGCATATATACTGAGGGTAATCTGTATATAGGATGTATATTGGTTTGTATATCAGTGTATATTGAGTATATACAGGCTGCATATCAACCTGTTTTTGCTTCCAACACCTGTATTTTGCTTCCTCTTGCCATGTATTTCAGCTTTTGCTCTTGGAATGATGAAGTTGATTCGATGAATATAAATATTGGGCCATTATGGCCCAAAACTCAAGATGCAAAGTAGGGAAAGGAGTCCACAATGGACTCGAATGCAATTCACAACAAAAGAAAAAGAAAGAAATGAATTAGTAAATGAAACTCTTAAAGCAACTTAAAAAGAAAAACACAAAAAAAAAGGCAGAATCATATTAAATAAAAGACAATTAATGACTAATCCATAGCAACCAATTAGTGATATACATGCATTAAGAATCACATAAATCATTTGAGAAGAACAAACATTAAGAAAATAAGAGAACCAACTAACTGGTTAGATAAAACTAAAGACAACACATTAACAATACTCAAAGAATAACACTAAAGCAGAAATGACCCATAAGCTGGACTTTAAACTCATGACAAAATAGGACCCAAACCTTCAGTTCAATTAAATCGAAAACCAAATGATGACAGAGACATCAAGAAGTATACTATTGTTGTAAGAAAGTCATTTTGATATAACAGGAAAATCTAAATCATATTATACCATGGCACCTAAAACAGTAAGAAATCAACTTAGATAGCCATTACATTAGTCTCTTTTCGAAATATGAAACTGGGCATTCATGAAGCTATTTTAGAACCTCAAAATTTATTATCTCCCGGTAACTTGAAATTCAAATATTTCAAGCTCGTTTGATATTATACAGCTCACAATAAACCTCAAAACAAACAAAATCTTAAAAGGGGCACGATGAATAGCAACTTCATGACTTAACAGACTAGTGTAACGAAATCAAAGAATAGAGATAACAAACTAGCTGAATCCATAAAACAACAAGATAATACCATATTCTGTTTTCAAATTAGCTATTTTCTAGGAATCTTACTCCCATTTGAGAACAAAATTAATATTAACAGACCAAACGAAACCTGAGCTTGAAGGTGGCATAAACAAGTGAAAACAAATTCGATAATCAAATTGCGAATTCGAAAAAAAAAGAAAAATAACAAAACAAGCTCAACCAGAGGAAGAGATAACCAACATAATCAAACATAAACTGCAAAGACTTTAGCTCGGCACTAAGACTGACCCACAAAATAGCCTAAGAACACATGTATCATGTTAAGAGCATCATAACCTCAACAACATATATCAACAAACCAGCCACGGAAATAGTGTTTTTCCAACATTAAGAGATCGAAATAGGAAAAGAGATGAAGATAATGTTATCGAGAAAGAATTGTTACCTTTTTTTGGGCAGCGACTAGGACAATGACGAGCTTGGAACAAACTATTTTATCACACCAGTTCAGACACGAGCAGTAAGTAAAGAAATCCGAGCGAAAAATCTGAATAGTATCCTTAGAATTTTGGATTCGGAAAATTGTATATCGAAAAGAGAGAGAATTCCTTTGAATTAATAGATTGCTGAAATGCCCAAAATCTAACCCCTTCAACAATGAATATGCAGGGGTTTATATAGAGGGGGAATTAAGGTTCGATTTTTTTTGGGGGGGGAGGAAGAAAATTCGGATAAGATTAGGACAATTTTTGAATTCCCATTTCAAATTCCCTATCAAGGATAGGAATATACCGATTTGATACCCAATTCTCAACGAAATCAAACTGAAGAGAGGAGAAGTGGATGTCCCAGTTTGATCATATGCCCTTGAGCCCTTGCGTGGCTCAATCTCGCAGCTACAAGGATGAAAGACATGGCTGGCTACACCGGCTGAAACAAGACTATTGTAAGAGGGAATAAGGAAGATGACACATCGTACTATGCATAGTTGGAATTGTGCACATGTCGAGTATCTTCGTGAATTCACTGTGAAGACGCCATTGGAATCGAACATTGTATTTTTGTTGCTTTTGTGGACGTTGTTGTTAACGCTACTAGGCATTGATGCTGTGAACATTATTGATGTCGTTTGATGCTGTTGGAATGTTGTTAACGCTGAGTTGACATTTTCCCTGCTAATGTCAACGTTGGGGGTCAGATGTAGGCTGTTGCGTTCCTCTTTGTGTAATAGAATTGGGCGGGGTTTGGGCCGAGTTTGGGTCATTGAAAGAGTGGGATGTGAAGGTCTTTCTTTTGCTAAAAGGGATTGAGCTTGATGATTGTTGGGAGAAAGGGGCCCAACATGGGTCTTGCAAAGAGTTGAAAAGAGCCAAAAGTTGGTCTTTGGAGTTAAAGGGAAGGTAAGATAAAGAGTGGCTAAAATTGCAACAACGAGATAGCCAAATGGGTTGCAATTATAACCAATCAAATTCCCAAACCTCCAAATGGGATTAATTGGTGAGTTCGGCTAAAATTTAAATAAGATGAATTAGTATTGACTAATAATTGAGCTTCTTAAACTTAACAAAATGAAATAATTAACTTAATAAACTAATGATTCAAATTTATAATCATAACTTAAATAAAACTAATTGAATAAAATATTTGACTAAAAAATAAAATCTTTTTTGACATGATTTTCAAACATTTATAAAATATACTAATTATATACAAAATTATATAAAACATATTTATTATTTAAAAATCCTATAACTTGCAATTTTTTTTTTTTTAAATTTTATAAAACTAATTATTTTAAATCGTTTGAAATTAAAGAAGCTCGATGATTAATTCCTAACGTAGAGGTTCAAAATTGGGTGTCAACAACTATCCCTCGTTTGACTTGGATTGATGAAAGAAATTCAAGGATAATGAAATTGACGAATCCAATTTTGACCGACCACATCTTTATCTTTTAGAAAAGGGATTTAGTACGGACTTTAGGAATTATGGACGAATCCCTGAAATGGGTTTCCTACATATCTCAGTGTATATGAGAATTTAGGCCACTTATAGTTCGATACGCTTGATTTGACGCACGATTCTGAAAGAATTTAGAAGCTATCCCGATACCAAATTATGAAGAGGCCAGAACGCTCGAGAAAGATATTTGAGAGAGAATGTTGGAATATAGCCAAGTTTTCAACATTGATCCCGCCTACATATTCCTCAACTTAGGGAATTAGGTTGATTGTAGTTCGACTCAATCGGTTGAAAAGAAATCCCTTACGCAAGATAACCTTTGGTTCTGGAAGAGTGACAAAATAGCCGAGTGTGAAAAAGAGGTTTGCAACCTCTTAACCATGAATGTGGTGTGCTTCACATCCATAATTAAGAACTCATACATACATAGTTTCTAAAGCTCTTGGTGCATTGTAACTCAAATTGGAAAGTTGCCTCCGGTGAAAACCAAAATTTCCGGATGCGAAATTGAAATCGATAAACCTAAAGAAATACCCACATGCCGTTTAATAGGGATGTGGTTTGATTGTGGTGGAAGTCTCACCTGAGCTCGCGACTTAAGAGTTTGGTATTCCTCTTTGGACTATGTCCTAGTTCGCTGCTAAGAGAAAGTTTCAAGTTGTGTTGCATCCTTTTTTATGTCGTCCACACCTGTGGCTTGTTTGAGAATTCATCCTTTTGGATACTCTAGACAAGGACTGAGATAAAACTCATTAGCATAAAACATATTCTAAATAGAGAGATAATGTCTTTTACCGTGTCAGCACTTAGCTGCTCTCTTTGAATACTAGACATAAGTTTCTTTAGTTTAATGTAGAGCAAATAAAGCTTTATATCTCATATTTGCAATATAATTTTTCAATGTACTCTTATTTTGATATTAAAATGGTAAAATAGACTGATGTAATATGTTGATGGTTCTCTTGATGTTGTTCTTGAGATGAAAATATTGATGATGCTTCATTGGGCAATGATGATGATGATGATCCTCTTACGATGAATGAATTTAGGGCTTCACTGGGCCATGAGATGAGGATGATGCCTCAATGAGCGGTGCATATGATGATAATTTTCTTGCGATGAATGAAGATAATGCTTCCTTGAGCAATGCAGATGATAATGATTTTCTCACGATAAATGAAGATAATGCTTCCCTGAGTGATGTAGATGATGATATTTTCTCGCGGTGAATAAAGATAATGCTTCCCTGAGTGATGTAGATGATGATGATTTTCTCGCGATGAATGAAGATAATGCTTCCTTGAGTAATACAGATGATGCCTCCCTCGTACCGAATGAAGGTAATGCTTCATTGAGGAATGTAGATGATCTTCTGGCTGGAGATAACGTCTCATTCAACACTACAATATAAATAACTATCAGAAAAAATATATTATCATGCTAGATAATACGATGTAGATGAACGTCCTCTAGATATTTCTTGTTGTTGGAAAACGGCAATATTGCTTTTCTTCGAGACTTTCATTTGTTTCATCTTTGAACATTTGCATGTTCATTAATAGATCTTGCCTTGCTGAGAATTTGAGTGAATTAATGCTACTCATATTCCCAATTCCTTGGTATAAGAAACAAGAAATTTTTTCCTGCATCTATAGAAAAATTGTTAGTTTAAAATGAACTGATCTGTGTCGATCTCTTCGGTTGTCTGCTCCTATTTTTTCTATTTCCAGTTGATTTCTCCGATCTCCCACTTCTTGATAGATAAGACGAAATATTTTTATGTAAAAATAATTGAAACATGAAAGAAAGTTTTAAGAAAAATAGGTTTTCAAAAAGTAATATTTGAGAAAGGTCACTGCCAAGTGTCATGTCACGTCAAGCTTAGTGAACACCTTTGGAGTTGATGCTTCGTGGTCTATCCGTTAACTTGCTGGAAAGATTCTTGAAGTTTGGGTGATCTTATTCTTGAAATGTCAAAGATTAGGTTAACTTTTGATCTCATAATGGACTTGGGGATCATTTGAAGTTACTTCCGAACTTTTGATCATGCTGAAGATATTCAAAGTTGTTCTAAACTTTCGATGAACCCTATTGAAATTTTTGAGGTCATCTTCAAAAATTGTTGTCCTAGTTAACTGTCTTGGCGTATCTTGAACCTTTGATGAACGAATCATGGAATTTTTGAGATCTTCACAATAATTCTGTCCAGTTTCAATTCTCAATGTAACCTCAGTCTTGACTTGTTGGAAAGATCTTCTCCTTGAGAAATTTTGAGTCCCTCTCAAAATTTATGTCCCAGTTTTTATTGTAAAGAAAGATAGAAATATTATGGGAGATATTACTGAACCGTTGTGGTACCTACGTATCTCGTTGAGGTAGGAATCAGGTCAAACATAGTTCCCCCCTCGAGGATTAACAGAAATAAGAAATTTTAATAAGGAAACGATCGAGGCCGACATAGGCCACCTACATATCTCATTCTTGAGAATTCAGGTCTAGCATAGTTCAAGTACAAAGAAAATTACATTAAAAGGGATAAAGGGGTGACTGAGGCCGGCACGGGCTGCCTACGTATCTCATTCTTGAGAATTCAGGTCAGACATAGTTCATTACAAAGGGCAAACCTTCTAAACATAAACGGTTACAAGCAAATAAAATGGTTACAAGGAAATGTCGGGCATATGTCACGACCCGGGAGTACCCCCTAGATGTAACATGGTGTACTTGACCCCAAAGGGGTCTCATACAAGCCTCTAGCATCATCATTACATAAGACATAGAAAATAATGCAGAAAATTTAAAACTTTACAATTGAAGTTCAACTTCACTTTTCATAAAAGAAAGTAATAGGAAATCTAGACTTTTGTCTCATACACTATCTAAAACATAGGAATACAAAGTTTGGGACTTAGCCCTTTACATCAACAAAAGTCTCAATACACGAGATACAAAATGAACTATGAAATAGGAAATCCCATCCTCGAATTGGAGGATTCACCACAACTTGGAGAAAAGCAAATCAAGTCTTCTTGAAAGGAGAGTGAAAGTCACCTAGCCGGAACCTACACTCATTAAGATGTAGAAGAAAGAAGGGTTTAGCACATAATATGTACTAAGTATGGAAACATGCATAAAATCCTTAAATATGATAAAAATGACATTTTCATTTGAAAGAATGCATTTATGAAGTTTGGAAACCAACATGCATTTACAACATACAATACAAACCATAATCACACTTACACTCATTACATGAAAATATCAACCCTTAGCAATCCCTAAGGAACACTTGTGCAATGTATGGTTGGCATCCCATAATACCAACCCTACTAAGCACCCCCTTGAAGCTACCTTGGTCATGCACATCATCTTTAAACCTCATCATAATCATTAATCACAATTAGAGAAAGTGTCTTGTACATTACTTAAATACAAGGGAAGTCATTCACAACAACTTTCCATTCAATACACATGCATACATTGAATCTCATCACAATATAAAGGAACCATCCTACAACATCCCATTAAGTCTACTTGTGCAATGTGGGAGTGAAGTCCCATACTCCCACTCCTACTAAGTAAACTCACCAAGAAGTTATAGCGTAGTTCATGTCTCATTCATTATCTTTCATTTAGGGAAGAAGAGCCATAACTGACATAGACCATGTGAGCTACATGGAATCCGGTGTCATGTAACCCCACACCGAAAGAAGGTGTCCTACTTGCCTAAGGTAGGACTAAATGTATTAGCATCTAGGTGGATCCACTAGCTAAGTCCTATGTTGGCACATAGTTACGGGATAGGGAGATTGCTTCTAGAAAGCCACCCTATTGCATTGGTAGAGGGGCTTCCATCTCATGAGTTCACTTTGGATGACCCTCACTATTGCATTGGCAGGAGGGCCTTTACCTCATTGTCCATATCCACTCAGTGCTAAGCATTATTTCCCAAATTATACATGATTAAATCTTGAATTGCATTTACACGTGTGAAGGAATGCTCTATCCCTCATTCAATACAATCCATCAAAGTAGCTCATAGATTCATTAAAGGTGAGAATGTACTTTCAACCTTAGAATCAACATTAGTGTGTGAGTAGGACTTTCACAGTACATTCATAGTATTTTCATGAGAAATAGACTTTCAATCAACACAATACATCATCCTCATCCTAGACTATTCATGCATCATCAAGTATAAGGGTAAGGGAAGAACAAACTTTCTACAATACCATACTTTACATACTAGTCATATGAGATTTACTTTCTAAGTGAATCAATAGGTTATACACAACTTCCATAAATATGTACAAACCCTAGCAATTTACCCCTTTCAAGGTCATGAATCATGTCTCACAATTATACCTAAAGATACTACCATAGGCATGAACAAAACAAGATTCAATAACTAAATTCACATAGAAACAATTCATAGTGATCATCTTGCATCAATACACCCATCACAATACTTGAAATTGGGGTCATGGGGGTGTTAATGGGTTCAAGGGGAATTTTACAATGAATATCACCATTAAACATCAAATCATCCATAATATAATTCAATTAACATAATAAAATCATTTTTAGGAAGAACCCATGGGTGGAATATAAACCATAGTTTTTGAACAATATACCAATTTCGAAATCAAGAGTTGAAGGGCTTCATGGAGAAAAGTGTTCCATGAATCAAAGTCCCAATACCTTAATTGATGTTTTCCCACGAAATTGTAGTGAAAAGCTTGGAGCTTGAACCCTAATATTGAGCTTCTTCTATGTTCTTCAATGGAGTTTAGAGAGAGAATGTTTTGAGAGGGAAGTGGGTTTGATTTTGTGTTGTGAGTTGTGAGGGGTTAAAAGACTTGTTTTAATACTTAAAAAATACTTTAATATACTTAAAATTACTAATTATAACCGTCCCAACCCTTAAAAAAATTAATTAGTAAGTTACTAAACTACCCCCACATGGTCGACTTAAGGCAGTCCACCCAAGCCCCCATCCACGAGTCCCTGTCCACGGGGGGTGGTTTGAACCATGGATCGTACTGGTCACTCGTAGTTTGGGTCAGAGAGGGGAGGATGAGGGTCTTGGTGAGGATAATAAGTCTCAACTCACGAGACCTTTCCACGGGGTGTGAGTCGTTCCACGAACCGTACTGCACGCTCGTGGAATGGTTCTGTGGCTTGGGCATTGTGGGGGTCCTTGATAGAAACCAAGTGTTGAATCATGACCCCCACCCACGAGGCGTGAGTCAAACTACGTCTCGTAGGTTGCCTGTCGTGGATGAGGCTGTTTTGGACAGCTTTTTGGACCTTCCCTTGGGTCATCCTCATGGACCCTTGGGGGGTCCTAGGGGAGTCGTGCCTTGACGTTTAGGCACTAGAACCCTAGTATTAAGTTAGGAAATATTTTAGGTCTTTAACCGTAGGATTAAACTTCATTAGGCTACTAGACTACACGTTAGGCTCTAGCTTAGGTCGGTAGATATACGGAGTGTTACAGAATACATACTGAGTCTTCAAACATAGTATCTCGTGACAACATCTGAGTTGATTGGTCTTGGCCATTCGATGCCATCCATCTCTGACAAGATTAGGGCACCTCCAAATAACACTTTGCGAACCATGTAGAGTCCTTGCTAGTTTGGTGCAAATTTCCCTTTGTACTCATCGTGATGAGGGAAAATGCGTTTGAGAACCAACTGACCAATTTCAAACATTCTGGCTCATGCCCTTTTATTGAAAGTACGAATCATTCTTTGTTGATACAGTTGATCATGACAAACGAAAATCGTTCTCTTTGCATCAATCAATGTCAAATAATCAATCTGCTAGCCAATCCAATTAGCGTTACTAAATTCGGCTTCCTGGATGATTCTTAATAAAGGTATTTCGACCTCGATAGGTATGAAATTGCTCCAGTTGACATTTTGATAGTCGTTCTATAGCCTAACAAAGCATATGGCAACAACCCATGCAAACCTTTGTGATTGTCAATCATTTTCCTCAGGATCTTCTTGATGTTCTTGTTGGCGGCTTCTACCACTCCATTCATTTGGGGACGGTAAGCGGCTGAGTTCCAGTGAGTAATCTTGAATTGCTCACATATCTCTTTCATCAAATGACTGTTAAGATTCGTTCCATTGTCGGTAACGATGGAACTTGGTATTCCAAACCTACATATCAAATTGTTACGAATGAAATCAGCTACAACTTTCTTGGTCACCGATTTATACGAGGCTGCTTCCATCTACTTGGTAAAGTAATCAATGGAAACCAAAATAAATATATGTCTGTTAGAGGCGACTGGCTCTGTTGGACCGATGACATCCATGCCCCAAGCTACGAATTGCCAAGGCGAACTCATAGCATAGAGTTCGTGAGGTGGTACTCGAATCAAATCCCCATGTATTTGACATTTTTGCACAAACTTACAACAATCATGCTCCATAGTCATCCAAAAATAACCGGCATGGAGGATCTTCTTCGCCAAGGTGAGCCCATCCATATGAGTACCACAAACTCTAGCATGTATTTGTTCAAGAAGCTTCGCAGCCTCAATAGCATCAACACATTTGAGAAGGCCTAAATCTGGAGTCCTCCTATAAAGGATTTTCCCACTTGGAAAGAAATTGTTATCCATACAACATATTGATTTCTTTTAGTTGAGCGTTGCATTATCAGGATAAGTCCCAGTCTCCAAATACTTATTTATGTCAAAATACCAAGGCAACCTATTTGGTTCCGTTTCAACATGTGAACAATGAACATGTTGTTCTTTTACCTCTTTATCCAAGGAATCAATATAACTTGTATCTGATGTTTAATCATTGAGTCAATAGTGGAAAGAACATCAACCAACTCAGTATGTATCCTGGAAGTGTGCTTAAATTCAATCTATGGAATCTTTTGCACATCTTCTGTATATACTGCACATATGGTGTGATCTTTGGGTTCTTTACCGGCCACTCTCCTTGAACTTGGTGAATTAGCAAATTTGAATCTTCAATTACCAGCAACTCATGAACGTTCATATCGATAGCCATCTTCAAACCAATGATGCAAGCTTTGTGTTCAGCCATGTTGTTTGTGCAAGCGAATCAGAGTTTAGCTGCCATAGGATAGTGTTTACCGGATTCTAACACTAAAACCGCCCCAATACCTTTCCCTTGGCGATTTACCGCTCCATCAAAGAATACTCTCCAACCAGGGTATGCTTCAGAAATGTCTTCTTCCACAAACGCCACTTCTTCATAACAGAAATAAGTTTTTAGTGGTTCATACTTTTCATCAAATGGATTCTTCACGAGATGACCAGCCAAGGCTTGTGCTTTTATCGCCTTTTAAGTTATATACACATAATCAAACTCACTCAAAATCATTTTTCATTTAGACAACTTCCCGGTCGGCATCGGTTTCTGAAAAATATACTTCAACGGGTTCATTCTGGAAATGAGGTATGTGGTATATGAAGACAAATGATGTCTCAAATTCTGAGCAATCCAGATTAAAACACATGTCATCTCCAAAAGAGTGTAATGGGCCTCGTATGGCGTGAACATTTTTCTTAAATAGTAGATGGCTCGCTGATTCTTCCCAGTTTCATCATGTTGACCAAGCACACATCTAAATGCATTGTCTGAGACAGACAAATATAGTAACAAATGACTCCCTTCCCGTGGAGGAACCAACACCGGTGATTTTGACAAGTAATTTTTGATGGCATCAAAAGCAATTTGACATTCTTCGATCCACTTGGTCAGCACATCTTTTTTCAATAGCTTAAAGATGGGCTCACACACCACAATGGATTGAGCTATGAACCGGCTAATGTTGTTCAACCTTCCTAGGAAGCTCATCACCTCTTTCTTAGTCTTCGGAGGATGTAACTCTTGAATCGCTTTAATCTTGGAAGGATCAAGATCAATGCCCCTTCTACTAACTATAAATCATAATAGATTACCAGATGGCACTCCAAAAGCACATTTAGCAGGATTTAGTTTCAAGTTATACCGACGCAGGCGATCAAAGAATTTCCTCAGGTGAGTCAAGTGATCTGAACTCTTGCCGGGATTTATGATGACATCATCCACATATACCTCGATCTCTTTGTGAATCATTTCATGAAAAATAGTTATCATGGCCCTCATGTTAGTATCACCGGCATTCTTGAGGCCAAAAGACATAACCCGGTAATGATACATGCCTTGGTGTGATGAAATGTGTCTTTTCTGCATCTTCTTCATCTATCAAGATCTGGTGATAACCCGCATAACAATCCACAAATGACTACATATTATGTTTTGCACAATTATTAATGAGAATGTAAATATCAGGCAGTGGAAAATTATCCTTTGGGCTAGCTTTGTTAAGGTCTCTACAATCAACATAAATTCTGCTCTTTCCATCCTTCTTAGCTACCAGAACAATATTCTCTAGCCAAGTCGGATATTACGTCACTTCCACTACTTTGGACTCAATTTTCTTGGTAATCTCCTCTTTGATCTTGACTTCATCAGGCTTGAACTTCCAAGTTCTGTTTACTGGGGTGAAATCAGGATTGATTGGCAATTTATGAGAAATAATGTTTGTACTTAGCCCTGATATCCTTATAAGACCAGGCAAATACATCGATGTATTCTCTAACCAAATGAACTAGGTCCCTTCTTTGAGCTTCAGTCAGATTGACATTGCTTCTCATTTCTTTGACACATTATTCATCTCCCGAATTCACGGTCTCAGTTTCCGCCAGATTTGCTTGTGCTGGTTCTCAAATTGTCTAAACTCCTCGACAACGTGCTTAGGTATCACAATCTCTTCTTCATAGTCCTCGCACTCACCATCATCTGCCTCATTTTGTTCATTCAACTTGTGACATGATATGATATTGGCAGGTTTTGAATTACTATTATTGAAATCATAAAAAAACAAAGTTAGATAAGTAAGATATAAATAGATAAGTAAATAGACAAAAATTTTATAAGAGAGACTTTTCATTTAAATTGAAAATAAGCACAAACTTGGGCCGACCAAGGGTCATTTAGCCTTTATAAAACATCACGGGGGAATTTAAAACTTAAACAAGTAAAATTCATAAAAGGTGGGTCTCCGGCCTCTTCCGGACTACCACCGATTTTTAAAGCAAACATAAAAACATATCTTTCTACCAACACGAGCAGGGAATCCGAAGTGGTGTGGAGGTCAAATTTAGCACTTATTCCTCTAGTTCAACATCATGAATGCCCAATGTCTCGGTCGTATCCTCGAAGATTACATCAACTTCTTTGAAAAGACCCCAGATTCCTTACCTAAGACCGCCATCATTGACATACTCATGCACTAGAAAAGATTGGTACAAGTGAGGTATTCACCTAGCCAACGCCCAACCAGTATTCTTGCTCATCACCTCTGCCTCATCATCTTCTGTAGGGACATGTCCCAAACCAAACTTTGATACTTTGACGGGAATTTGGATAGGCTCAACGATTCCCTGAAAGTACTTCCCCAATCTAAAACCTGGTTCAAAACCACTTCTGAGCGGGACAGTCGCTATCATTTTATAGACAGAAGGCATAGGGAATTGTGGAGCCAAATTATCACCAGTGGCATTCACTAGCTCCACCATGTTGAAGTCACAACCTGTAGAGACCTTATCAACAATCGATGTATACCCATTGGAATGGCTTCCCTCACTATAAATGACCAATTCTTGGTCCTTCCATATGAATTTCATCAACTGATGGAGGGAAGAAGGCACATCCCGGCCATATGGATCCACGGTCTCTCCAATAGCAAGTTGTAACTAGTGTTGATATCCATTACCTAAAATTCAACACTAAACTCTGTGGGGCCCACTTGAATCCTCAAATTCACCGCTCCCAAGGTATCTCTTGGTCCTCCGTCAAAAGCCCTTACGTTGACTTGGTTCTCGTGAACCTTTCCCAAATCAAAGTTTAACTGTTTGAGAGTAGAAAATGGACACATATTAAGACCATACCCGTCATCGATGAAGATACGATTTATAATCTTGTCTCCACACTTAATAGTGATATGTAGAGCTTTGTTATGCATTGCGCCTTCAAAAGGTAACTCTTCGTCACAAAAGCAAATGTGATGCCCTTGATTTACTTGGCTTATCATAGCCGCCAAATTATCACTATTTGTACCCACGAACACATAAGTGTCCTCTAAAGCCTTCATCAAGGCTTGTATGTGAAGTTGTGAGCTCATCAATAAGGCCCATACAACTATTTGAGTCGGTTTCTTCTCTAGATGCTTCACAATTGAAAAGTCTTTCGGCTGCATTTTCTGCCAAAACTCTTCTGCCTCAGCCTAGCTGATTGACCTTTTCAATTGGTCTTTCTTGTACTATCCTTGGGATAATTCTTTCGGAGTTTAGCACCTACCGGATCTGTTAATGCCCTGGGTGCCACCGATTTCGATCACAAACCTCTTTTGAGCGAGAATTTCTCTTAACTCCAAAGCAACAACTTTCTCAGGTGTCATAATCATGAATTATGTTTTCTCTTTTATGCACAATGAGGCTACAACTTTTTCAAGGTAATCAAGACCAGATGGAACTATCGTATTTGTTATGCATCACTCGTCTCCGTCCCTATCATGTTGATAGTGATGCTCCCATGATTTGGCAAAGTATTACTGTTGATGTTGGTGTGGTAGTCTGGAGAGTGACCATTTCCTGGCCGATCGAATCCTGAATCTTGTGCTTTAAAGTAATACAGTCCTTAGTATCATGCCCAACACTTTTGGAATGATATGCACTCCTTCAATCGGCTCAGTAGAATCTATAGTTAGTATCGATTGGTTTGGGCTCAACCGGATGAATAATACCTACCGTAATCAATTGCTCAAACAACGTTTTCTGACTTTCAATGAGAGAAGTAAAATTTCAAGCAGGTTTCTTCTCAAAATGTGGGTGAGGGGATCAAAACAGCTTTGTTGAAGAGAAGGTACTTGCCGATAATTTAGAGTATTTTGGCGGGGAGGTGCTGCTTGAAACCTCAGGTATAAATGGTTTGGATAATTTGATGTGGAGCTTGGTAGTTTGGTTGTGTATTTTCGTAATTTGGAGGTGGGGTTTGGTAGACGGAGGAGGAGCTTGGTAATTTGATTGGACATTTACATAGTTAGGGGATAGAACTTGATAAGCCAAGGGGGCATTTTGATATTGTGGAGGTGGGGTTTGGTAAACTGGAGATGGAGTTTGGAAATTAAGAGGGGTATTTTGGTAATTTGGAGAAGGGGTTTGATAACCAGTCTGGGCATAACAAATCAGGTATGAATTATGCAAATTTTGGGAATGACCTTTGTACGGTGAAGATTTTCTGGAATGTTTCTTTCCCTCAGACGCATAGTAAATAGAAGGCACCTCTTCCCTCTTTTACTTCAATAATCCAGTAGATCCGAGCGAAGCAGCAACACGGGCAATCTTCCCCGTCCTTAACACATCTTCGATAGTCTTACCTACCTTGACTATATTTGCAAAATTTTCTCCAATGAGCAACATTATCCTGTCATAGTATTCTGGTTCTTGAATATGCACAAACACTTCAATAATATTTTGTCTAACATAAGCGTTTGGAATTTAGCCGCCTCTTTCCTCCATCTATACGCACACTCGTTGTAGCTCTCAGTTAAATTATGTCTGATCTTCTCCAAAGAGTGAGCATCAGTGAGGAACAATCTCTACATTATAGGCAAATCGTTTGATAAAATCCTTGGCAAGTGCGTTCCAACTGAACCATTGCTACATTTTGTGGGAAGTAAACCATTCTAATGTTTCCCCACTTAAGCTTCGGCTAAAGAGCTGCATCAACAAGGCTTCATTTTTACCAATACTAACAAGTTGGTCACAGTAGGCTCTAAGATGAGCCAGCGGGTTACCAGTTCCACTGATAGTATCAAACTTTGGCACCTTGAACCCTTTCGGAAGGTCCAAGTCTGGGTGGATGCATAAATCTTCATAACTCAATCCGGCAACTTCTGGAGCATAATGTAACTCATTCATAACTTTCCTTATATGTTCCTTTACACTCTGCTTGGACAATTCTTCCTTAGCCCTCCACTATTTCTCTTGCCTCTGTTAATGATAAAGTTCGGAACAATTAGCATAAGTTTCATTAGGGATTGAGATTTGAAAGGTAGGATTTGGAGGCAAGAGTGGAGTAATGGGAGGATTTTGGGTATTTTGAGGGGTTTGGTATAGCTAGGGAATGTTTGAGGGTTGGTATTTTGATGGGGGGAAAGTCTGAGGATTGTTTATATTGTAGTTTTGAGTGAGAGGAAAGGTTTGATAGTTGGTACTCTAAGGAGGAAGTGGTGTTTGATAAGAAGCAAAGGCGTGATGAGGATTTGGGGTAGTCAAATCGATAATGGAGGGATTTTTGACAAGGTTGGAGGGTGGGTTCTGGACATGTTCCGCATTTGAATTTGAAGGCAGAAAGTAGAGTAGAGGCCTTCCATTGCCTGGAGTGTTGACAACAAAAATAGGATTTGTGAAATCTTGCTTTCTCTGCATCTCAATCTTTAGATCGACAATATGTTGCATTAGTTGCATAATTAACTCGTTATGTTCAGCTGTAGAGGGCTGAACTTTAGAAACTTCAGTCAGGGTGGCCTCCTTACTATTATCACCCATTGTTGCTTTTCCTTTTGGTGAATTTTGATCAGGGAAGGAATCTTGGGGAGCTTTGGGTCTTGTAAAATAAGGATGCTTAGCCAGCTTATCAACACAAATCAGTTCTAAGTACCTATAAAAGAAAAACAACTCAAAGACAAATATGTTAGTTTTAGTTCATGATGCATGATGCAAAATATCACATAGAAAGCATATAAACACATAAGATTTGCTTTGTTTGAGGGCATGTTAACCCACGAGTAACGGGAACTGATTTAAATAAGCAGGAATTTGCTCATTTGATTTCGAGATTAGTGAATCAGGAAGGTTGACATGCGTTGAGCTAAAGTCTTTTGTCACATATCTCGGCACCTGTTGATGTTAACTAACTAATTCCTTGTAGAATAAAGGGGAAAAGGAAATTTTAAAAGATAAGGGTCGGGCCTTGAAAGGCTGCCTATGTATCTCCAAAGGAGAAATCAGGCCCTACGTAGTTCGATCATTACATGGATAACTCTGATTTTCACTCATTCATGACTTGATTACAACGAAACTAAAAACATACAAACTCTTAAAAACATAAACTATGCCTTTCTCAAGGCTTCTTCGTTTGAAAGAGATAAAACTCTCTTTTGTCTGCACCTTCAACGATAACGCGGGGAGGGGGGAAGGATACTTGACCTGGATTCTTCCTTTGTTGATCAGTGACTCCACATCATGACGGAACACGAGGAACTTTTCAATGTTGTGACCCCCGGTTCCATGATAAGGCAGGTTTCAATGATTTCACTTCCAAGGGAAGAGGCCCCTACTCTTGGCTTCTTTTTGGTAGGGGTCAAGATCCCGCCCCGAACCAACTTAAGATAGATACCCAAATGCGAATCCTTAAAGGCCGTGAAGTTGTGACGGAAAATCAAAGTATGCTCCGTGACCGGCATGCCAGGCTCTGGTTGATCATACGTAAGAACGGTGTGGGGACCCCACATATAGCTCATTCTTCCGCTACTAATCAGGTCATGAATCACAGTCCTCAGCTCCATGCATTCATCTGCGGTGTGCCCTTTTTGGTCCTGATGATAGGCACACTTTTGCTGTCTATTTTTAGGAAGTAAGCCCCTCGACGAGACGTAAGATGCCTATGGCCTGAAGATTCTCATAAATGAGAGAACACAAAACGACTTCGGTCCCCAATTTATAGTTCCGACAGTATGCTTGAGGGTGACTGTAACACCCCGGAAACTTGTAGACCAAACTAGAGCCTTGAACTAGGGTTCTAGAGCTTGATGTTGAGGATTAGAGTCGTAGATGAGACTTTTCATGCATAGAATGAGGGGTTTAGTGGTTGAATGTCAAGGTACGTGTTAGACCTCGTAGTATAGAAGACCACCTAGGGTTTGGTTGAGGGTAGGAAGGGAAAGTGCCAAGGCAAGGGGGCAAAGCCTAAGCCAAAGGCCAAGGCTTCCCAACCTTGGCCAAGCACTGCCCAAGGTCCATGACCACCTTCACGACTAGTGGTCTTGACCACGGTCCGTGAAGGGGCTCGTGAAGACCCCTTAGTTTTCTGGGAGGTCAAGCCTTGAGGCCTAGCAGTAGCCTAGGGACCACGACCATCACCATGACTCGTGGTCTTGACCACGGATTGTGGGATGTCTCGTTGTCATGCCTTAGGTTTTTGAGGCCAAAACTCATTTTCCAAGACACTGCCAAGGGACCACAGACAGGACCATGGCTGCCAAATGAGGGTTAAATTAGTAAATTCATTTTTAGTTAGTATTAATTGGGGGTCATTTTATATGGACTATATACACCTAGATAGACTATTTTAAGTCATTAACCACCCCAACTAAGTCACTTGGAATCAAAACCCCAAAACACTTTCCTCTCAAAATAATTCTCTCTCTAGAAAACCCAAGAAGAAGATAGAGCTTGAAGCTTGGACCAATAACAACCTCCATTGTTGAAAGATTGGGTTAGGGCTTTGATTAAAGGTATGTTTATCTTATTCATCTATGGGTGCTTCCACCCATAGATCCACTTAAAATCCCCCAATTGTGAAATCAAAAACCCAATTCTAGTTAGGGTTTTTCTTACATTGTGGGTAGAGATTGGGTATGGTTTCAATCTAGTGGATAATACCTAATTATGCTTGATTTAGATTTGTTTAGAGATATTATGATGAAATTATGTGATTTCTATGGTAAACCCTAGTCTAAATTGATGAATGTGATACTTATGGGTTTATGCCATTAGAGGTGAAATTGAAGGTTCAAATGTGATCTTCTTAAATCAATGTCATGAGTAGTAATTGTTCAAAGTTAGGAACATGTAATCATGAATTTAACTAGACTTTATTGAATATGATGGGTCTTGACTTGTAAAGATGAAATTGAACCTTTATGATAAATTATGACTAGAATCACCTAGTAATGAAGAATGTGATTGAATGTCTTGTAATCTAGACATGAATGATGATAAAATGAAGTTAAGCTTGAGAATAAGGCTTGTAGTTCTCAATGTTAGGGCTTTGGGGGCAAAGTCAATTTGATGTGATCTTGTTGTGTATTGTTCTCTCTTACACACACTTAGACATGAATATGCTAGGAGATCCAAGGTTCTCTCACATAGAATGATTCTAGGTTGGCTTAATAACCTAAAATGAATCAAAGAATGATAGATTAGAATAGCTTGAAGTTGAGATATAAGATCTCTTCATGTGTAGATTGACTTGGTAAGACAAGACCATTTCATGGTAGCTTAGGATTGAGGATTTATACTCGCATATGGATAACTTGAACTAGCATTGTGAAATGCATTTCATGGTAGCTTGATTTGGTTAGGCCAAGAAAATTTCATGGTAGCTTTAGGATTGAGGACATATACTCTCCTAATTGTACCTTGGGATTGAGAATCATACTCTCCTAAGGATAGCTTACATTAGCATCTTGGTGTGCTTGTAAGGATAGCCTGACTTTGCATTGTAAGAGGCATGTCAAGGATAGCTTGAGTTAGTAGTACTCGTGGTAGCTTAGGATTGAGGATCATACTCTCCTAAGGATAGCTTGCATAGCATCATGGGATGTGTTTCATGGTAGGTAGGTTGGGACATTTTTATCCTTTCTTAATTAGCTTGGACTTGCATGATAGTATGCCCTCCATGGTAGCTTGACTTAGCATGATATAGACATGTTAGTTAGATTATTAGTTTGGTCTAGCCTAGTAGGGTGCTATTCCTTGAGAGCCTTGAATTGATGACTTGTGCTCATTCATGTGTGATGTCTTGCCTTGTACTAAGAAGAGAAGTACATTAAGTGAATAGAGGCAAATAGTCAAGAGGGACTAGGTCCCAACTAGTGAGCATTCATGATAGCCTAAATGAGTACTTAGTGTGGATAGTAGTATGGGATGCTATTCATACATTGCACAAGTATGACTTAAGGCTAGGTATGAAGGGTTCCTTTACATAATATAGTTTAGCTTGGGTTGTTTCTGTAGTTGCCTTCCAAGATATGTTTGACTAAAGGTGATAACCCTTGTCTATATGAAGAAAGCCAATAGTGAGACCAAAGGAGGGTGAATATGACTAGGATGACTTCAAGGTTATGCTTTGTGTGAAGGGTAGTATGGGATTCCTTTCATGCATTGGACAAGTGTGTCTTTAGGTTACTTAGGAATATGGTACCATTATGGTAGAGAAGCTTAAGAGTTGACCATGTATATAGACCATGATTAGGATGACCATAAGGAGTACTTGGCTTGGGTGGTATTATGGGATGCTATTCATGCTTTGCACTTGTATGCTTTTGAGGTTACTTGATAATGGTTCTATGATGGTAGAGATGACTAAGAGTCAAATATACTTATTAAGATTATGACTTATCTCATATGCTCATTAACTATGTCTTGTGTTGACTTATGATGCTTATGTTGGAGATTGTGCTTTATATCTTATGTTGACTAATCATTTTGAGATGCTCTTATGATGTTGTGCTAGCTATCATACTTGGTACATTTTGTACTAACACATACTTTGCCTACACTATAATCAAATGTAGGGTTTCGGAGATTGAGTGCCTTTGGAAGCTAGGTTTATAAGGAGCAAGAAGAGTGGAAGATTTAGTGAGTCCTCATAGCTTCGAGGACAAACCAATTATTTCCTTTATGTCATTTCTTTATGTTTTAGACTTTGTATGGGCTGTGTCCCAAGAGTTTTATTTAAGAGTTTAAAAGATGGTTTGAGACAAAAGTGTAGTAAAGACTTCCGCTTGCTTTATAAAAATGTTTTCGATTGTATGTTTAAAAGAAGTTTTAAATTTTCTGTACTTTTCTATGATCTTATGTTATGATATGCTAAGGGATTGTATGAGACCCCTTCGGGGTCAAGTATGCCATGTTACGTCTAGGGGGTACCCCTGGGTCGTGACAGTGATATTTTCATCCCCTTCTTTCAATCACCCTAAGAAAAGGGTCGTGTCACCAACTTCATTCTTGGGTTTTCTCTCAGCAATTTCAGGCTTAACGTCTTCATCGACAGTGGCATTAAGCTTTCCTACGAGGAAAGGATATTTTTCACGTAACTTTTGAATCTCAAGTGTTGTGTCCTCTTTCTTCTCCAAAGTCATGGCTATCTCTTCGTTGACCATAGCCAATATCTTCTTTCTGGTCTCAATTTTTATGTCCATTGCAGCGCTTTTGGCTAATGCGACTGTAGTGGCGAAGTCTACTTCCATAGTTTTTTGCTCGACCTCTCGAATCTCTTGAGTTATTCGATGTAGTTTCAACATCAATTCTTCTTCAGTCAGCTCAACCTCAACATCTTGGTTTCTTTCCATCTTAGCGGCAAATTCATTATTTCCTAAGATGATAGAGTAAGATTTTAAGATTTGGTAATGGAATTCAATTTTGACTGAGAAACTCAAGACTCGAAGAGTAGTTTGGCTGAACATTGGATAGTGACTTGAATTTTGTTTTTGTGGAGATTTTTAGAGAATTTTCGAAAAGGGGTGGGCTAGAATGTCCTCATTCAAAGCAACATATTAACATAAACAGTTAAAAACACGCAAACAAGCAAATAAATATTGCATCTTAAACAGATATGTGACCCTTTTGTGCTTAGGGTAGGCCTAAAGAATTGAAGGATATATATGTATTTTTAAGACAATTCATTCTCCCCAAAATATTTCATTGAAAGCATTAAAAAATGTTTAACAAACATCAAAATAGGAAAATAAGTTCAGAAAAGTAAATAACAAAAGAAAGTACAAATAAAAGCAATCCCATGCATGGGATGATAATAAACTTCAAACTGCTTCTAATCCTTCATCAAGTCTGGTTATCTTGGCGATGCTGACTTCTTACCATATGGAATATCTGTTTTCCCACAAATGATCTCTTGTTAGTCGAACCCCTTCTTCATACCCGACTTTCTCTATGGACTAGATTTGTAGCAACATGCTATCATCTAACTCAGACATGCACTGTCTTGCTTTTCCAAGCTATTTCTTTAGTTGGGCTATGACTTTGGCGTCCTCTAAATGCCGGCGTTGACGATCCAACTCATTTTTCTCATACTTCTCTTGAAATCGGTGGAGTCGAATTTGATGTTTAGCACCAACATCCGCGACATAATGAGGGACATTTGGACCAGGCTCGATGGTTCCGGTGAAGTTCTTCTTTAACCATTCGTGTCTTCATCAGAACATTCAGCTTGAAACCTATTTGGCACCGGCTCACCCAACACCCTTTGAGTTCTCCAAATTCGAAATATCTTTGCGAAAAAGTGACTTGGCCATTTCATGATCAATTGAAAATTTTCTCATAACTGCAGTTTGGGGAAGCTCTTGTTTTCCTCCTAATTGTCTAAGGACTCAAGCGGGAGCAAAAGGTCAAGTCCCTCTAAATCCAGCGAATATCAAGAAAGGGACCCTTTCACCTCGAGTCACAATTTCTTTTGTTACCACTAGACTTTCAATTGACCGGTGAACATTTTCTTCTCTTAATCCCTGAAGCCTTGGATACCAAAATTTTTGACCCCCCTTTCTATGGAAATGATTAAGGTATATCCACAAACTATGAGATGCAAGTTTGTTTGGTTATGTCTTGGGATCTAGTTCTTCTGGATCATGGGCCTTGGCCAAGTGTTTTATCATCCACCACTGAGTATCAGGTTGCATCCTTGAAATAAACATTCACCACTTCGTCATTTATCTAATGTAGTCTACCCCTTTAAAAATGGCATGAGTGACCATTACTACACTTTGGTGCATAGTGTAGTTTGGGCCAATTCCCCATTGTCCCAAGTAAGCATATCGCAAAAGCAAGAGGACGTGTTTCCTTCAAAGTTTTCTCTAAAACAAATTCCTCTGTAAACCTTTTGAAATCCCTTGCACGTCCAAATCAATGATAAATCTTCTGGAGTAGATTGTTCATGTCACGACCCAAGCCTAGGGCCTAGACATGACATGGCGAATGAGGAACCCGAAGGAACCCCAAACAAGCCTCTCAAACTTGTCATCACACTTCATCGGTCGCGGAAGTACATTCAACATTAATTAACGGGAAATAGGTACTAAGGGCAAACCATTTCAAAATGACATCATAGAACAAGAGTCAAGCTCATTTACAAAATACTTGTCCAACGCACACCTCT
>JAJOOR010011017.1:0-41400 GCA_036250505.1 Solanum acaule
TGCTACTCATACATTGCACAAGTATCACTTAGAGTTGCCCTAGGTGATGGTCCTTATGTGATGATATGACTTATCAAATGTTTATGTCTCTTATGTATGAGTATTGTGTGAAGATGGAAAGGTTGAATGGTAAGTTCACTTTTGGTGACCTTAATGTGGTACTTTAGTGTGGATGGTGGTATGGGACGCTATTCATTCATTGCATAAAGTATAGCATGAGGGTTACTTTAGGTGAAGGCTTAATGTGGATAAATGGCATATATGTTGACTATGTTCTAATGTGGATAAATGGCTTATATGTTGGCTATGTTCTATTGTGGATAAATGGCTTGTATGTTGGTTATGTTTGTATATTATGCCTCTTATACTAATGCTCACGAAGCTTTTCTCAAAATGACATAAAGCATGGTTTCCAAAGAAAATATCCTTTTTAAACATGGTTTATGCATGGCTTCCATATTTGGTTCTTAATTGTGCTAACCCATATTTCTCCATTTTTACCGAAGTGTAGGGTTGTGGAGATTTGATGTTCTATACTTGAAGAATAGGTTTCTAAGGATCTTTGAGATGAAGACTTGGTTAGTCCTCATAGATTCGATGACAAAACCCACTATCTTCCCTTTATGTCTTTCATTGTATGTTTAGAGTCTTTGTATGGGCTATGTCCCAAAGTTGTATTCAAAGTATTAGATGGTTTGAGACACAGTATAGAAAGTCTTCCGCTTGTTTTTATGAAAAATGATTTTGATTGTAAAGAAAAGTTTTAATTCAACCTTATTTTCCTATGTTCTTATGTTCAAGAATGCTATGAGGCTTGTATGAGACCACTTCGGGGTCGAGTTCGCCGTTTAACTTTCGGGGAGTAGGCTCGTGTCATGACAAACATGGTATCAGAGCACAAAATTTTGGAATGGTTTTAGGATGTCTCAAACCACATCTAGTAGAGTCATGTTTATAATGTGAAACGTGCCACATTTATGAATATAAGGCTATTGGGTGTTAGGAAAGTTTCACTTCTTCATTCTTCAAGTCGTGCCATAGATTTTAACTCTTTAATGTCTCTCTCTTATTCCTTTTCCGATGGTCTTTAGGGTATGACCACTTGAAAGGAGTATGGTGTGAGGGAGAGAGGTTGGTTGTGATGCCAATTATGGCTATGTGACTTTATAGATGTGAGATGATAGATTGTGATGTTGTTTTTAGTATCAATGGGTTGCTTATAACGCTTACGATGATGATAGAACCCGGCTTAGTCATGATGAGTTTTGAGGTATGTTGAAATAGATTATGAAATGTGGTGTTTTAGAAATGCCTAGGTGTGTGAAGTTAGTACACTCCTCTAAAAAGGGTATAAGTGTAATTCACCTTGGTTTAGAATCACCTTGGATGATGAGTGTGAAAGTTTAGTGATGTTTTGCTCCGACCTTAGAATTTAAATAAGTGAAGTTGTAAAGGGTTTGTATAGGCTTGCTCCTAAGTTGGGGATAATGTGCTTAAATGGTAAGGCCTTTGAGTGTCCTTGATGTTCATGAGTTAGGCTTTCTTAATAATCTCACCTTAAGAGGTGTAGTGAGTTTAAGGAGTTTAGACCCGGTGTGGTAGACTCATATGAGACCTTGAGTGGTGTTGGTAAGGTTGTTTGGGAGCAAGAGTTTCTTAATGATGACCTTCCTAGTTTGAAAGCACCGGTATGTTGATGGTTTCTTATAAGTTGTGAATGTCTTGTTAAGGTTCCTATGTTATGTTCATAATAAGTGTTAGTTGGGTTTACTCCTAAATGGGGGATAGTTTGTTGAATAGTAAGAGTTATAGTTGAGGGTGTTAATTGGGGTAGGCCAAGGGACAATGAGAAGTCCCAATATCCTTATCTCTTTCCTTCTATGCCTATTCAAGCCTAAAACAAAAAGTTCCTTTTTGGCTTTTTTCATTTTTTTGGAGTCATGTGTGAATATGTGTTTCCATGGTCTCCTTATGTTATGCATGTTCTTAACGAGTTTATGTTTGAATGAGAAAATGAGTTTCTATGAATTATGTTCCTCATGTTGATTTGCATTTAGTATGAGTTGTCTATATGCTTCATGAGGTAAATTGTTGAACATGCCTAAATGTGTTTTTATGAAAAAATTGCATAATGTGCTTAATGATGTTATGATGAGCATAATATGAGTTGGAGAAGGAAATTCCTCCCATGAAATGAGAAATGGTGAAGTTATGATGCATAATGAGGTTGTAGATGTAGTTCCTACCTTCTTGTGTTGCATTGAGCTTATTGATGTGGAGTTGATGTTTCCTCCTAGTATTGTGGATTTGTTTATGATTTTGCATGCATGATGGACTGCTAGTCTTGAGTCGTTAACCCTTTAATGTGTTAAAAGTTTCATTCGAGCACGAATGTTCCCAAGTGGGGGATAATGTAATGACCCGTAAAACGAATAAGTGAAACTAAGCCTAACTAGTGTGTCTTTGATTTGATGTGGGGTTTGAGGGTGCAAAATGTTGTCCCGAACAATGGTTGAGGGGTTTAGGAGGGAAACGTCAAGGTACAACTCCCCAAGGACCACCCTAGGGGTCCTTTAGGAGGACCCTAAAGCTTAACCCCCAAGACCCCAAATAAAATGAAAGTTGCCTAAAGTTTGGTGACCTACGGAAAAGGACGACGCCCCGTAGGTCCATCCACTCCCCGTGGATGGCCTCCATAGGTCAAGACCCCAAAACCAACCCATAGCCACGAACCACGACTCAACAGCATGGAGCGTGGACCCAGCCACAGTCCGTGGGTGGGTTTCGTGAGTCACCACTTGTTTTACTGGTTTGGTTCGACCATTGTGGGGGTGAAGTGGTAAATTCATTTTAAGTCTTGTTTAGTTGGGGGGACGGTTTGAATTGGATATTTAGAGTATTTTTAAAGTATTAAACTCTATTTTCAATTAATTATTACAAAACCGAAATTAGAAACCTCCCCTCCCCTCCAAAAGTTCTCTCTCTAGAAACCTCCATTGGAGGCGAAGGATTCAAGCTTCCAAGGTCAAGACTTCAAGTTTTTCAAAGGATTTTCATGGAGTTCTTCCATAAAAGGTCTGATAGTCTTCATCCTTGACTTAGTTTCTTTCAAGGAGCCAATTTCAAAAGTGATTTCAAGTCTCCAATGTTTTCCCCAAAACCCTAGTTTTCAATCTATGCATGAGTTCGATTCCAAATGATTTTCAAAGGCTTTGTCGCAATGAATTATGAATGAATTGTGGATTTAAAGATGAATTAAGATGATTAATTTCTTCCTAGAACCCATGTTTTTCCCCAAAATTCTTAAGTTGTGATTTGAGATTGGGAATTGGTTGATTATGGAAGTATGTTGAATTGTTTATGTTTATATTGAATTAAGTGATTGAATCATGTCAACTTCCTTAACTATTGTAGTATTTTGGATTTACGGGTTGATGTTGGTTCATAGCCGTAAGGGGCAATTTCATGAAGGATTATGTATGATTATGATGTGAAGTATATGTGTGTGATCTCAATGAAAGTGTTATGATCATGTTTAGAATGTAATTGTGTTATGATTGAATGTTATTTCTCAATTAACACTTATGAATGATGATGATCTATGTGAAAGGTTATTCTCACATACACACACACTCATGAATGACTAATGAATGAAGTTTCTATGATTATGCTAATGATGATGTATCTATTGAAAGGCTATTCTCAATTGTACTCTAATGAAGGATAATAACATGTTGTGAAAGGACTTTCTCACAATATGGGGATTCTTAGGTGAAAAGCTATTCTCATCTTTGAATCTATGAGCTTTCCAATGAATGAATGTTGGGATGGGATGGATGCTCATCCGTGAGTTGAGGCGGAGTATCTAGTAACAATCCCTATATCCCATTTTAATGAATGTTGGGTTTGAGATGGACCTCATCCATTAGTTGAGGCGGGGGTATCTAGTAGCAATCTCCATATCCCATAACTATGTGCCCATATAGGGCTAGCTAGTAGATCCACTTAAGCTAAAAAACAATGGTCTTACCTTAGGCAAGTGGTAATCCCTTATCCGTTGAGGGTGACACCGGGATTCCATGAATTTCTCACATGGTCTATGTCGGTTAAGGCTTACCCCCACAAAGAATGATAATGAACAATGGCTTTTCAAGAATGCACTACTTAGTGTGGGTAGTAGTATGTGATGCCATCCATGCATTGCACAAGTAGGCTTTGAGAGAGGTTGTGGTGTGTTCCTTTATGATGTAATGTTAAATGAAATGAATGTGCTCTTATGATGATGTTAATGGAGAATGTTGGTTTAATGTCTAATTAATGAAAGTGTTCTTAATAAAGCTAATGGGGAATGTTGACATATGTATTTAATGTAATGACACATGCTTTACTTGGATTGTATTATGAGTTACTTCCTTGTCTTGACTTAATGAACATGAATGTTCCTTGTCTATGGTGGCTTCAAAGGAGTACTTAGTGTGAGTAGTAGTATGGGGTGCTACTCATACATTGCACAAGTATCACTTAGAGTTGCCCTAGGTGATGGTCCTTATGTGATGATATGACTTATCAAATGTTTATGTCTCTTATGTATGAGTATTGTGTGAAGATGGAAAGGTTGAATGGTAAGTTCACTTTTGGTGACCTTAATGTGGTACTTTAGTGTGGATGGTGGTATGGGACGCTATTCATTTATTGCATAAAGTATAGCATGAGGGTTACTTTAGGTGAAGGCTTAATGTGGATAAATGGCATATATGTTGACTATGTTCTAATGTGGATAAATGGCTTATATGTTGGCTATGTTCTATTGTGGATAAATGGCTTGTATGTTGGTTATGTTTGTATATTATGCCTCTTATACTAATGCTCACGAAGCTTTTCTCAAAATGACATAAAGCATGGTTTCCAAAGAAAATGTCCATTTTAAGCATGGTTTATGCATGGCTTCCATACTTGGTTCTTAATTGTGCTAACCCATATTTCTCCATTTTTACCGAAGTGTAGGGTTGTGGAGATTTGATGTTCTATACTTGAAGAATAGGTTTCTAAGGAGCTTGGTGAAAACTTGGTGAGTCCTCATAGATTCGAGGACAAAACCCACTATGTTCCCTTTATGTCTTTCATTGTATATTTAGAGTCTTTGTATGGGCTATGTCCCAAAGTTGTACCCAAAGTATTAGATGGTTTGAGACACATAATAGAAAGTCTTCCGGTTGTTTTTTTGAAAACGGATTTCGATTGTAAAGAAAAGTTTTAATTCCGCCTTATTTTCCTATTTTCTCATGTTCAAGAATGCTATGAGGCTTGTATGAGACCCCTTTGGGGTCAAGTACGCCGTGTCACTTCCGGGATGTAGGCTCAGGTCATGACAACTTCTCTTTTGATGACTTTGACTCAATAGAAAACTAAGTTTGTGTGGTCGGAAGCTTGTGAGAAAAGTTTCCAAAAGTTTAAAGAGAGACTTACTTCCGCTCCGATTTTTTTTTCTGGAAGGTATGGATGGTTTTGTGGTGTATTGTGATGCGTCTAGAGTTGGGTTGGGATGTGTGCTTATGTAAAATGGTAAGGTGATTGCCTATACTTCAAGGCAACTTATAGTCCATTTGAAGAATTATCCTACCCATGACCTTGAGTTAGCAGCGGTTGTTTTTGCCTTAAAGATATGGAGGCATTATTTGTATTGGGTCCATGTGGATGTTTTCACCGATCACAAGAGTCTACAATATGTGTTTAGTCAAAAGGACTTGAATCTTTGTCAAAGAGGTGGTTAGAATTATTGAAGGATTATGACATGAGTGTCCTTTATCACCCCGGTAAAGCTAATGTGGTAGCGGATGCTCTTTGCCGGTTATCGATGGGCAGTGTGGCTCTTGGCCGGTTGTCGATGGATAGGTTGGCCCGACTAGGTATTCAACTAGTGGATTCCACCAAGGGTGGTATCATGGTCCATAATGGTTCCAAATCGTCCTTTGTGATGAATGTGAAGTCTAAGCAAGGTCTTGATCCTATATTAGTTGAGTTGAAAGAGGCGGTACTTAAGAAGACTGTTGAGGCTTTCTCTTAAGGGGGAGATGGGGTGCTTAGGTACCAAGGTCGGTTATGTGTTCCGAATGTTGATGGTTTGAAGGAACAAATTTAAGAGAAAGCCCATAGTAATCGGTATTCTATTCACCCAGGAGCCACCAAGATGTACTGTGATCTACGGGAAGTCTATTGGAGGAATGGAATTAAAAAAGATATTGCGGATTTATGGCCAAGTGTCATTGTCAACAAGTTAAGGTTGAGCATCAAAGGTCGGGAGGCGTATCCCAAGATATAGGAATTCCCATTTGGAAGTGGGAAGATGTAAACATGGACTTTATTGTCAGTTTGCCTCGCACCCGGAGACAACATGATTCTATTTGGGTCATTATAGATCGAATGATGAAATCTGCTCTCTTTATTCCCATCTAGGTTTCTTAGTCGGTAGAAGACTATGCTAAGTTATATATAAGTGATATGGTGAAATTGCATGGAGTTCCTCTATCTATTATTTCCAATCGGGGTACTCAATTTATTTCACACTTTTGGAAGTCATTCCAGAAAGGTCTTGGCACTAAGGTTAAGCTTAGCATGACTTTTCATCCCCAAACCGATGAGCAAGCGGAGCGTACCATCCAAACATCGGAAGATATGTTAAAGGCATATGTCATAGACTTCAAGGGTAATTGGAATGATCACTTGCCATTAATAGAGTTTGCCTACAATAATAGATATAACTCAAGCATCAGTATGGCTCCCTTTGAAGCCTTGTATTGTAGGAGATGAGGGTCTCCCTTTGGTTGATTTGACGTGAGTGAAGTTTCTTTGATAGGTCCCGAGTTAGTTTATGAAGCCATTGAGAAAGTTCGGCTTATTAGAGAGAGGTTGAGAACGGATCAAAGTCGGCAAAAGTCTTATGCCGATGTGAGAAGAAGGGATTTCAAATTTGAAGTTAACGATTGGGTCTATTTGAAAATCTCACCCATGAAGGGTGTGATGAGGTTTGAAAGAAAGGAAAACTTAGTCCCCGGTATGTAGGCCCATACCAAATTTTGAGGCGTGTTGGTAAAGTTGCCTATGAGTTAGATTTGCCATATGAGTTGGCGTCAGTTCATCCGGTATTTCATGTTTCTATGCTTAAGAAGTGTATTGGAGATCCACCATACATTATTCCCTTAGAAGGGTTTGGGGTTGACGAAAGTTTTTCATATGAAGAGGTTCTGATAGAGATCCTAGATCGATAAGTCAAGAGATTGATAAACTAGGAAATAGCTTCCGTAAAGGTTTTATGGAGAAATCACTTAGTTGAGGGTGCTACTTGGGAGGTCGAGGCCGATATGAAGTCTCAATATCCTCATCTTTTTCCTTCTATTCCTATTCAAGCTTGAGGTAAGTAGTTCCTCTTGAGTTTTCCTTGTTTTCGAAGTCATGTGTGTTAATTGAAGTTATCCATGATTTCCTATGTTATGCATGTTCTTGAGAAATTTATGTTTAGTAAGAAAGTGAGTTTTTACGATTGATGTTCCTCATGTTGTTGTCCATTGAGTATGAGTTGCCTATTGACTTCATGAGATGAATTATTAAACATGCTTTAGTATGTTTTTTTGAGAATAAATTGTATACTGTGTTCATGACATTGTACTGAGCATACTTTTGAGCCTCGTGGTGGTGAGACAGTAGCCTCCTTAAGGCTACCCTAAATTGGCTCCTCCACAAGAGCCACTTCACGGCTCGTGTAAAATCCTCGGACCCAAGTAGGCACGTACAGACTCTAGGGCTTTGTGAATTGCTCAAATATGTCGAATCAGAGTGTGTCCCACACTACTAAGTCTCTGTCCACAACCCCATCTTGAGGATTTTTGCACTACAAGAAAAAGCCTTATTTAAGACCAACATTTAGGGACGAGTGAATTATCACGTCTCTAAAAGTATATCTATTGGGACAAGATTATATTTCGGTCTTTATTTGTACATTTTATTGAGAAGGTATTAAATCTAGTCCTTAAAAAATTAATTCACTAGTCCCAAATTCTTTTGAGGGCCTTGAGCGGGAGAAAAATTCCGCCATTTTTTATACTGAAATATTAAAAAAATGAAATTTTCACTTTTAACAAAACTTTAAGCGCTAAAATTAAATTATACTTAAGGTACACAAATTTTTTTCTCAAAATACAGCAACCTGTCCTAATGCCCAAGTTTTAGCTCGCCATTGCCATCGATCAAGGTCATCGCCATTGTCTCGGTCTTTTCTCTATATATATCATATTTTTGTCACAAAAGTTTTAGTAGCAATTCTATAATTGTTGAAATGTATTAGTGCTCAATCTAGGACAAGAATTATGCTGGTCTCTAAAGGCCAATCTATGACCAAGCTTGTTGCTCGTCTCTAATGTTATTCTAGGATGGGGTTGTTGATAGTCGCCAAAGCTATTCTAGGACGAGGTTGGTGAGTCTCTAAAGTTATTTCTAGGACCAGATAGTTCTCGTCTTTAAAGCAATTCTAAGGATAGGACTTTAATGGCCGCTAGAGATTACTAGGACTAGATCTATATCGTCTCTAAAGATTATTACGACTAGTTTTTAGTGGTCTCTATAGACTTTTACCGACCTACAAAACCTATTTCCCAATATATATTTTGTCTATTTGAGACCAGAAATAACGTCCCTAAAGGTATTTTGTGACCAGATTGGATCCCCGTCCCAAATATCTATAACGACTGGTTTTTTATCCCGTCGTTGAACGATAGTGAAGGAAGCTTTTAGGACGGGTGGCGACTAGATTTTTCAGGTCTCAAATGTTCATTTGGGACCATATTTCCCTTCCCTAGAGACTATTTTTCTTGTAGTGTTGGGTGGCCCTCTCCACGGACCAATTTATGGTTCGTGGTCCAACCCATAAGTCGTGGTTGGACACCGTGGATGGCACCTGAAACGTTTGTAAAATGGCTACCTAGCCCTTGCACGAATTCAGGGTGTTACATTTTGATAGCGCTCAACTACACTTCATCCAATTCTATGTGTAGGTGATCACAATCAAGTATAAACCCAACGAAGAGTTGGGCTCAACCCCACATGGATTGATACGGTAGAGAATTCATTACTAAGTGAAAGGAGTATTCAAATCATTTTGTAGAAGTAGATATTTTTGAAATAATTAAAGTAAATTGTAGGAGTTTGACAAATAGTATCAATTGGGAGGATTAGAGTGAGCAATTATCAACTACAAAAACAGGAGAGTAATCAAGTATAGAGGTATCCTTAGGGATGTGATTGATTAAATGCTAATTTTGTTGTATGGGTGATTATTATTTACTAAAAGTCATTGAATCTTAGTGGGTAGGCTAGGCTTTAAGTGTAACAACTATTTCTCAATCAACTATTACGAATCAAGCGAGTTCTCTCGAACCTCGACAAACCCAACAATTATGAACAACCCAAAACCTCAATGAATCTATTCTCTCGAGCTAGATTGGTATGATTGAATTTTGACCCACTTTCTCAAGCCGAATCCACAATAACCCAATCTCTACAATCATCAATTGATAGTTTTAATTCTAAAACCTCTTTCTCAAGGAAGCATAGAATGCTAAACTAGAATTGTATTTGCAATTACAATTCATCAATTAAAACACAACTAACAATTGAAACCACTTCAACTCAACAATTAAATCAGTAAATACTACCACCAATAAGCTAATTGAAACATTCAATCACATAATCACACCCCCAAAAATGGGGGTTTTAGCCAAACATCATAAAAAGCAAGAAAATGTTACCAACTATGTTCTCCATCAGTTTGGGCAACAAATTGGAAGTCTTCACAATGTTTAAAATCAAAACCCAACTCTAAATTCCTACACAAAAAGACTAAAAACTATGTTCAGAGTGTCTTGGATCAACAACCCAGGAATAGATTGTATCAAGAACTCTAGAACTTCTCGAACTCCTTTTTCTTCTTTAGAAAATTGCATTTATACGTTCCCAAATTTATAGCTTTGGAGTCATTCGATCGAATTAGTCAAGTGTCACCGACCAGGTCGGCAACGCGCCAAATTCTCATGTCCATCACCTTCTTGGATTGACTCTTCACCATTTACTTTCTTTGACTTTAGGCGATCCAGATTTCCATTGCCGATCCAGCCGGCGCATCGCCGAGATGTCACTTTCCATCGCTGAATAAGCTTTTTCCCTGGGCTGGCCTGCTGTAAATTTTGGTGAGCTGAAGAGCCACTCAGCGACTGGCCGAGTGGTCTTGGCGATCATCAGCCTTGCTTGTCTCCAACATTTTCAGTTGTTTCTTTCTTTTTTGCCTGGTAATATCCTTACCTTGCTCTTTTGCTTTTATTGTTGCAAATTAGCACTTTAACATCAGTTTAGAGCATAAAATAGTCATTAAGGACACTAAAACTCTGAATATTAGGCCCTAAATGAGTCAAAATCCCTGACTCATCAACCTCCGATACGCACCTTTTAATTATGTGATCTACGCATTCTCTAAATAGGTGTGGTTCATCCCAGGAGTACCGCTTCATATCAAACAAGAACTTCTTTTATTGATAAACATTCAGACCTTCAGGCATTATCCCACACACTAACACTCCAGAAAATAGTAGGTTAAACTAGAGACTAAACGTGAGGATTAACATGAAGAGTTAAGGGCAAAGGCCAAGGGAATTAGGTGAGGGGCATGGCAAGGGGCCAAGGCTGCCAAAATGAACCTAGCCAATTTCTACCATGACCACAAGGGCCTTCATGACCTGTGGTGGCCACCACGAGCCATGGTGCCACCTGTGATTGGTGAGGCAATGAGCTCACAAGGCTGCCCCAAAAAAGGCTCCCCTTCACGAGCCACTTCACGGCTCGTGGTGAAGACCACAGACCGTGGCAAGGCTCGTGGGGTTGCCTTCACCATTTGGGAGGCTTGTCAAGTTGAGGGATCTACTAGTCAAGGGACCACGGGCACCACCACGGGCCTTGGTGCCATTGACGGCTCGTGAAGCTGGGTCGTGGTGCCTGGGACCTCACTTAAAGTGAGGGTTATTTTGGGGTTTCCACGTCTAAGTCCAATTGAAGTGGAGTCATTTTGGGTGAATTTAGGGGTACTATGTAAGTCTTTTAAAGTCAAAATACACCCAATTACTTCATATTTTCCAAACACCCAAATCAAAAACCCAAAATTCATCTTCTGCACAAAATTTCTCTCTCTAGAACTCAAGGATGAAGAAATCAAAAGTGGAGCTAGGGCTTGAAGAATCAAAGCCATTTCACTCAATTTCTTTGAAGAATCATAACTAAGGTATGGTAGTCCTTCATTCTTGGATAATTTCCATCCAAGGAGTCTGTCCAAATTGAATTTCAAAACTAGTGATTTCCCCAAAGTTAGGGTTTGACTTGAATCTTGTAGGTTCTTTCCAAAACGTTTTTAATGGTTGATTTATGATGAATTATGATTTAATTGATGATTTATTGTTTATTTATGATGAATTCCCCCAATAACCCATGAAATCCCTAATTTCCCAAATTTGGATCTTATTATGTGATTTGTTGATTTTTTAAGGATAATATGAGATTATGCTTGTTATAGTTGGGTTACTTGAATTATTCTATCATTAATTTCTATTTTAGTAATTGTGGATGTGTTGATGGATTGTGGACTTGAAGGGGCAAGATATGTGAATTATGCATGATTATGAGGGTTATGTAAATGCTATAAGAACATTTTGAGAGTAAAGTGAATATGATCATGATCTAGTTGTTGTTGTGTTGAGTTGTTATCCTCATGAACAAATCTATGTATGAATATGATATGATGTGAAAGGTTTTTCCCATATGATGGTTCTAAGGTTGGAAGACTAGTCTCACCTAATGAATCTAGGAGCTGTAGTATGATTATGTTGGATTGAGTGTCAAGACATCTTTCCATAATTATGAACTTAGGTCAAGATTTAATATGTAAATTATGGGAATCAATCCTTAGCACTGAGTGGATATTGATATTAGATGAGAGCTCTTCCATTAGTTGAGGTTGGGTTTTCCTAATAACAATCTCTTGGGATAGAAGCTCTTCCATTAGTTGAGGTTGGGTTTCTAGTAGCAATCCCCTTATCCTATAACTATGTGCCCTCATAGGTATTTATCTAGTGGATCCACTTAAGCTAAGAGTATGGTTCTACCTTAGGCAAGTAGGACACCCCTTTTCAGTGTCGGGTAGACACCAGATTCCATGTTTAGCTTACATGGTCTATGTCGGTTGAGGCTTATTCCCTAATATGTTAATACAGATAAGAATATGATTTATGAACCATAGTTACTCAAGAAGATTTACTTAGTATAGATAGGAGTATGGGATCTTACTCATGCATTGCACAAGTAGACTTTAAGGGTACTTATGATATGTTGCCATTATGAGATGATGATTTATGCATTATAATTGGTTTATGACTTATGTTTTTCCAATGTATTCATGATGAGTTTAAACTTGGTAAGTTTCATGGCTTTCAACCAAAATGTCCTTTAGCATGTTTTCAATGATTTCTTGCATGGCTATCATACTTAGTGTAATTTTGTACTAACCCATATTTTCTACATTTTCTCTAAAGTGTAGGTTCCGGTTATTAAGGCGGTTATCCTTTGTTTCAAGCTCAGATTGACTATTCTCCTTGCTTGTAGTGAGTCCTCATGATTCAAGGACGGGACATTTCATTTTAAGTTTGTTTTTAGTACTTTCAATTTCGGATTATGTTGTTGGGGCTGTGACCCTATTTTGACTCATGAAGTGTAATAGATGGCTAAATGAGACAAATTAGACTTCCTCTTTTCTTTTATAAATACATTTGAACTTAAATGTGTTTTTACTCTTATTATTCTAATACTTTATTTTATGATATGCTAAGGGCTTGTATGAGACCTCTTCGGGGTCAAGTATGTCATGTTACGTCTAGGGGGTACCCTTGGGTCGTGACAAACTTCGTAATCAAATAAAAAGATTTAGAATGATTCTAGTATAATGTCTCATAAGCCACTTCTAGTAGAGTCTTATTCATTAGTGTGAAGCGCATCACTTTTATGAATAATAGGCTATAAGATGTTTAGGAAAATTCACTTCGTTCACTACTCTTATGTCATTCCATAAAGTTTAACTCTACAAGGTCTTCCTTCTAACCCTTCTCTTGTGTCTTCAGGAAATAAATACATAAAGGGCTAACACAAGAAGAATGGAAAGTGACAGTGTGAATATGAAAGATCTTCAAGGTAATCAAGCTCCTCAAGTTAACCAAGCTCCGGCTAATCCTTCAGCTATGTCGGATGTGGAGGTTAGGTCGGCTTTTCTAATGTTAACCCAAGCCATGATAACTCAAGCCCAAGACATAACGACCCAAGCCAATAGAGAAGTTATTTCTCCTAGGAACACTAATGTGAGTTCCGCGGCTTCTAGATTGAGGGATTTTTCTAGAATGAACCCTCCCGAGTTCCATGGTTCCAAAGTGGGAGAGAACCCTTAAGAATTTGTGGAAGAGGTTTATAAAATAATTGATGCCATGGGTGTGACTGCGGTAGAGAAAGCGGAGCTAGCCGCTTATCAATTGAAGAATGTTCCTCAAGTGTGGTATACTCAATGGAAGAACAATAGGCTGGTAGGAGCGGGTCCAATAGAATGGGAAGTGTTCAAATCAGCATTTCTTGATAGGTTCTTTCCCCGAGAGTTGAGGGAAGGTGGAAGAGTTCATCAACCTTCATCAAGGAGGTATGAGTGTTCAAGAATATTCTCTAAATTTTACTCAATTGTCCAAGTATGCTCCGGCCTTGGTGGCGGATTCAAGGGATATGATTAGTAGGTATTTGACGGGCGTGTCTAGATTGGTGAGAAAGGAATGACGCTCAGCAATGCTTCATGATAATATGGATATCTCACATCTCATGGTGTATGCCTAACAAATTGAGGAAGAAAAACTCCAAGACAATAATAGGGAGGTTAAAAGAGCAAGGACATGTGATGGGAATGTGTCCAATAATAAGTCAGATGGACAAGGTCACAAAGGTTCAAACCAAGGTTCTCCAACCAAGGCTCCTCTAGTGCTCCTCCAAGGGTCAACAATGATAGGGTTTCCAACCCTAAACCCCAAGGAGGCAATAGTGGTGGTTCGTATGTTGCTAGGCCTAATTGTGCAAAGTGTGGTAGAAAACTTGAGGGCAAATGACTAGTTGGTTTGGATGGGTTCTATGGTTGTGGAAAGAGTTGCCACAAGATGAGAGATTGTCCAACACTTGTAGCAAAGGAAAAACATGGCAAGCAAGCTCCTCCAAGCAGTTCAAACTCCAATACTCAAAATCAAAATCACTTTTATGCTCTCCAATCCCGAGGTGACCAAGAGAGCTCTCCGAATGTGGTGACCGGTATGTTGTAAGTCTTTTCTATTTATGTATATGCTTTGTTAGATCTCGGTGCCATTTTGTCTTTTGTGACACCTTTTGTGGCTATGAAGTTTGAAATATTCCCCGAAGTGTTAGTAGAACCTTTTTCGATCCCAGTTGGTGACTCAGTAGTGGCTAAGAGGGTTTATAGAAGTTGTCCCATTTATTTGTCTCATAGAGTTACTTTGGTGGATTTAGTGGAGTTAGACACGTTAGATTTTTATGTAATTTTGGGTATAGATTGGTTTCATGCGTGTTATGCCTCTATCGATTGTAGGACTCGAGTGGTTAGGTTCCAATTTCCAAATGAGCCTATTTTTGAATGGAAGGGGGGGAATTCTATCCCTAGAGGTCAATTTGTTTCTTGTCTCAAAGCTAGGAAAATGATCTCCAAAGGGTGTATTTACCATCTTGTTACGGTTATGGATGTTGAGTCCGAAGCCCCTTCTCTAGAGTCGATTTTGATAGTAAGTGAGTTTCTGGATGTTTTCCCCGATGATTTTCCTAGTATTCCTCCCAAACAGGAAATAGATTTTGGCATTGATCTTTTACCGGATACGCAACCTATCTCCATTCCTCCCTATAGAATGGCTCCGGTGGAGTTAAAAGAGTTGAAAGAGCAACTAAGGGATTTGTTAGACAAGGGTTTTATTTGATCGAGTATCTCTCCATGGGGTGCTCCGGTGTTGTTTGTTAAAAGCAAGGATGGGTCTCTTAGAATGTACGTTGATTATCGTCAATTGAACAAAGTGACCATCAAGAATAAATATCCCCTTCCGAGAATTGATGACTTGTTTGATCAACTTCAAGGGGCTAGCTATTTCTCCAAAATTGATCTTCATTTGGATTATCACCAACTAAGGGTGAGAGGGGTTGATATTCCTAAGACATTCTTTAGGACCCGGTATGGTCACTATGAATTTGTGGTTATGCCATTTGGGTTGACAAATGCCCTGGTAGCATTCATGGATTTAATGAATAGAGTGTTTCGACAATATCTTGACATGTTTGTGATAATATTTATCGATGATACTTGATATATTCAAGGAGTGAGAATGAGCATGTTGACCATTTTAGAATTGTATTGCAAGTTCTTAAAGACCAACGACTTTTTGCAAAATTTAGCAAGTGTGAGTTTTGGTTAAGGTTCGTAGCATTCCTTGGTCACATAGTGTCAAGCAAGGGTATTTAGGTGGATCCTAAGAAGACGGATGCGGTCAAGAGTTGGCCTAGACCTCTAACTCCTTCCGATATTAGAAGCTTTTTGGGTTTGGTCGGTACTATAGGAGGTTTGTGGAAGGGTTTTCCTCCATTGCTTCTCTGTTGACGGCTTTGACTCAAAAGAAAGCTAAGTTTGAGTGGTCGGAGGCTTGTGAGAAATGATTCCAAGAGTTGAAAGATAGACTTACTTCCGCTCCGGTGTTGACCTTACTGAAGGGTACCGATGGTTTTGTTCTGTATTGTGACACCTCTAGAGTGGGGTTGGGATTCGTGCTTATGCAACATGGTATGCCTATGCTTCAAGGAAACTCAAGGTCCATGAAAAGAATTATCCAACCCATGATTTCAAATTAGCGGCGATTGTGTTTGCCTTGAAAATATGGAGGCATTATCTAAATGGGGTACCTGTTGATGTGTTCACCGATCACAAGAGTCTTCAATATGTGTTTAGTCAAAAGGACTTGAATTTCCTACAAAAAAGGTATTTAGAACTCTTGAAGGATTATGATATCAGTGTCCTTTACCATCCCGGCAAAGCTAACGTAGTTGCAAATGCCCTTAGTATATTGTCCATGGGTAGTGTGGCTCATGTAGAGGATGAATAGAAAGAATTAGTTCGTGATGTGCATAGGTTGGCCCAGCTAGGTGTTCATTTAGTGGATTCTACCAAGGGTGGTTTCATGGTCCATAATCGCTCTGAATCGTCCTTTGTAGTGGATGTGAAGTCTAAGCAAGACCTTGACCCTATATTTGTTGAATTGAAAGAGTTGGTACTCAAAAAGTCTGTTGAGGCTTTCTCCCAAGGGGGAGATGGGGTACTTAGGTACCAAGGTCGATTATGTATTCCGGATGTTGATGGTTTGAGGGAGCAAACTTTAGAGGAAGCTCATAGTTCTCAGTATTCTATTCATTCAGGAGCGACCAAGATCTACTGTGATTTATGGAAATCTATTGGTGGAATGGTATAAACAATGATATTGTAGGATTTTTAGCCAAATGTCCTAATTGTCAACAAGTTAAGGTTGAACATCAAAGGCCGAGAGGCTCATTACAAGATATACCAATTCCCACTTTGAAGTAGGATGAGATCAATATAGATTTTATTGTGGGTTTGTCTCGCACTCGAAGGCAACATGATTCCATTTGGGTCATTATAGATAGGATGGCAAAGTTGGCCCACTTTATTCCCGTCAAGGTTTCTCTTTTGGCAGAAGACTATTCCAAGTTGTATAGAAGACAGATAGTGAAGTTACATGGGGTTCCTTTATCTATTATTTCGGATCGGGGTACTCAAGTTACTTTACACTTTTGGAAGCCATTCCAAAAAGGGCTTGGTACTAAGGTTAAGCTTAGCATGGCTTTTCATCCCCAAATCGATGGCCAAACGGAACGTACCATCCAAACATTAGAAGATATGTTGAGGGCATGTGTCATAGACTTCAAGGGTAATTAGGATGACCACTTGCCATTAATAGAGGTTTCCCACAATAATAGTTATTACTCAAGTATCGATATGGCTCCTTTTGAAGCCTTGTATGGTAGGAGATGTAGGTCTCCGATTGGTTGGTTTTAGGTAAGTGAAATTGCTCTTATTGGTCCGGAGTTGGTCTATGAATCTATTGAGAAGGTACGAATTATTAGAGAGAGGTTGAGGATGGCCCAAAGTCGGCAAAAGTCTTATGCCGATGTTAGAAGAAGGGATTTATAATTTGAAGTTAATGATTGGGTCTATTTGAAAATTTCACCTATGAAAGGTGTGATGAGGTTTGGCAAGAAGGGGAAACTTAGTCCCCTGTATGTGGGGCCATATCAAATTTTGAAGCGTGTTGGGAAAATTGTCTATGAGTTGGATTTACTAAATGAGTTGGCTCTGGTTCATCCGGTATTTTATGTTTCCATGCTTAAGAAGTATATTGAAGATCTGACATTCATTATCCCTTTAGAAGGTTTGGGAGTTGATGAGAGTCTCTCATATGAGGAAGTTTCAGTAGAAATCCTAGACCGGCAAGTCAAGAGGTTAAGGAATAAGAAAATAGCTTCCGTGAAGGTTTTATGGAGAAATTATCTAGTTGAGGGTGCTACTTGGGAGGCCGAGGCCGATATGAAGTCCCGATACACTCATCTCTTTCCTTCTACTCCTATTCAAGCTTGAGGTAATTAGTTCCTCTTGAGTTTTAGTGTTTTGGAGGTCATGTGTATTATATGAGTTTTTCTATGTTTTCCTTATGTTATGCATGTTCTTGATGAAATTCATGTTTAGTAAGAAAATGAGTTTTTATGATTTATGTGCCTCATGTTGTTGTGCATTTAGTATGAGTTGCCTATTTGACTTCATGAGATGAATTGATGAACATGCTTTAGTATGCTTTGGAGAGAAATTACCTATTGGATCCATGATATTGTGTTGGGAATGATTTTAGATGGAGAAGGTGGTTCATCCTATGATTATTAAATATGTTGAGTCTTCATGCATAATGGGTTATTAGATGTAGTTCCTACTTCTTTGTGTTGCATTGAGTTATGTAGAGTTGGAGTTGATATTTTCTCCTTTAAATTGTGCATTATTTTTATGTTGCATGGATGATAGGCTGCTAGTCTTGAGTCTTTACTTCGGTAAGGTGTCTAGATCATCATTCAAGGACGAATGTTCCCAAGGGGGAGATAATGTAACACACCAGAAAATAGTAGGTTAAACTCGAGCCTAAACGTGAGGGTTAACGTCAAGAGTTAAGGGCAAAGGCCAAGGTAATTGGGTGAGTGCCATGGCAAGGGGGCCAAGGCTTACAAAATTCACCTAGCCACTGCTCACCATGACCAAGAAGGCTTTCACGACCCGTGGTGGCCACCACGATTCGTGGTGCCACCAGTGGTTGGTGAAGGCTCCCTTTTACGAGCCACTTCACTGCTTGTTGTGAAGAGCTCGGACCATGGGAAGGCTCGAGGAGTTGCCTTCACCATTTGGGAGGCTTTTCAAGTAAAGAGGCTACTTTTCAAGGGACCATGGGTTGTGGTGCCCTTGATAGCTCGTGAAGCTGGGTCGTGGTGCCTGGCACCTCACTTAAATTGAGGGTTATTTTGGGGTTTTCACGTCTAAGTCCAATTGAAGTGGAGTCATTTTGGTGAATTTAGGGGTACTATGTAAGTCTTTTTAAGTCAAAATACACCCAGTTACTTCATATTTTCCAAACACCCAAACCAAAACCCCCAAAGTTCATCTTCTACACAAAATTTCTCTCTCTAGAACTCAAGGATGAAGAAGAGTAAAAGTGGAGCTAGGGCTTGAAGAATAAAGGCTATTTCACTTAGTTTCTTTCAAGAATCATAACTAAGGTATGGTAGTCCTTCATTCTTGGATAATTTCCATCCAAGGAGTTCCTCCAAATTGAGTTTCAAAACTAGTGATTTCCCCAAAGTTGGGGTTTGACTTCAACCTTGTGGGTTCTTTCCAAAAACATTTTTAATGGTTGATGTATGATGAATTGTGATTGAATTGATTATTTATTGTTGATTTATGATGAATTCCCCAAAGAACCCATGAAAACCCTAATTTCCCAAATTTGGATCTTATGATGTGACTTGTTGAATTTTGAAGGATGATAGGACATAAAGTTTGTTATAGTTGGGCTACTTGAATTATGCTATCATTCATGTCTATTGTAGTAATTGTGGATGTGTAGATGGATTATGGCCTTGAAGGGGCAAGATATGTGAATTATGCATGATTATGAGGGCTATGTAAATGCTATAAGAACACTTTGAGAGTAAAGTGAATATGATCATGATCTAGTTGTTTTGTTGAGTTGTTATCCTCATGAACACATTTATGTATGAATATGATATGATGTGAAAGGTTTGTCACATATGATGGTTCTATGGTTGGAAGACTAGTCTCACCTAATGAATCTAGGAACTATAGTATAGTTATGTTGGATTGAGTGTCAAGACATCTTTCCATAATTATGAACTTAAGTTATGACTTAATATGTAATTTGTGGGAATTAATGCTTAGCACTGAGTGAATATTAATATGAGATTGGAGCTCTTCTGTTAGTCTAGATTAGGCTTTCTTAATAGCAATCTCTTGGGATGGAAGCTCGTCCGTTAGTTGAGGTTGGGTTTCTAGTAGCAATCCCCTTATCCCATAAATATTTGCCCTCATAGGTCTTTATCTAGTGGATCCACCTAAGCTAAGAGTATGGTTCTACCTTAGGCAAGTAGGACATCCCTTTTCGGTGTGGGGTAGACACTGGATTCCATGTTTAGCTCACATGATCTATGTCGGTAGAGGCTTATTCCCTAATATGTTAATACAGATAAGAACATGATTTATGAACCATAGTTACTCAAGAAGATTTACTTAGTATAGGTAGGAGTATGGGATCTTACTCATGCATTGCACAAGTAGACTTTGAGGGTACTTATGATATGTTGCCATTATGAGATGATGATTTATGCATTATAATTGGTTTATGACTTATGTTTTTCCAATGTATTCATGATGAGTTTAAACTTGGTAAGTTGCATGGTTTTCAACCAAAATGTCCTTTTAGCATGTTTTCAATGATTTCTTGCATGGCTATCATACTTGGTGCATTTTTGTACCAACCCATATTTTCTACATTTTCTCCAAAGTGTCGGTTGTGATTATTAAGGCGGTTATCCTTTGTTTCAAGCTCGAGTTGATTATTCTCCTTGCTTGTGGTGAGTTCTCATGATTCGAGGTCGAGACATTTCATTTTGAGTTTTGTTTTAGTACTTTCGATTTCAGATTATGTTGTTGGGACTGTGACCCTATTTTGACTCATGAAGTGTAATAGATGGCTAAATGAGACAAATTAGACTTTTGATTTTCTTTTATAAAGACATTTGAACTTACATGCGTTTTTACTCTTATTGTTCTAATACTTTGTTTTATGATATGCTAAGGGCTTGTATGAAACTACTTTGGGGTCAAGTACGACATGTTACGTCTAAGGGGTACCCTTGGGTCGTGACACTACATAGTTAGCGAAATTAGTGTACCAAGGTGAGTTGCCATGGGATATCTTCATTATTGTTTCGTCGGGAAATTCCGCCTCTATGTCTGTTTCACCAGGATCAACAATATTAGTTTCTAGACGAGATAGATGATCCTCTACTTGGTTCTCACACCCTTTTCAATCTTTTAACTCGAAAATCAAACTCTTGTAACAACAATACTCACCGAATCAATCTTGGCTTTGCATCTTTCTTAGCCATCAAATATCTAATTGCAGCATGATCCGTGTGTACCACCACCTTAGTTCCCAACAAATATGCTTTAAATTTCTCAAACGCATACACCACCACTAGCAATTCTTGCTTCGTGACGATATAATTCTTTTGAGCTACATTCAAGGTCTTACTTGCATAATAAACCGGGTGAAATAGTTTACCTTCTCATTGACCAAGAACAGTTCCCAAAGCAACACCACTAGCATCACACATGAGTTCGAACGGAATATTCCAACTGGGTGCAATAATGATCGGGGCTGACACTAGTTTTTCTTTCAAGCATAAAAAGTCTTTTAGGCAAGCATCATCAAAGTTAAAGGTAGGTTCCTTTTCTAGAAACTTACAAAGAGGGTGATCTACTTTGGAAAATCCTTTATAAACTGCCTGTAGAAACTCGCATGGCCTAGAAAACTCCGGACAGCGTTTACTTAACTGGGAGGGGGTAGTTTAGCAATGACTTCGACTTTAGCTTGATCCACTTGCAATCCTTCTCTTGAAATTTTATGCCCCAAAACAATGCCCTCTTTCACCATGAAATGACACTTCTCCCAATTTAGGAAAAGATTGGTTTCCACACACTTTTATAGTACCTGCCCAAGGTGTTGAAGACATGTTTAAAATGAATCACCCAAAACTAAAAAATCATCCATAAGGACCTCCATTGAGTCCTCAACCATATATGCAAAAATCGAAAGCATACATCATTGGAATGTTGTCGGAGCATTGCCCAACACAAAAGGCATTCTCTTGAAAGCAAAAGTTCCATATGAACATGTAAAAGTAGTTTTCTCTTGGTCTTTCGGTACAATAGAAATTTTGTTGTACCCGTAATAACCATCTAAAAAGCAATACCATCCACGCTCTGCAAGCCTATCAAACATTTGGTTCATAAATGGCATAGGAAATAGGTATTTCTCAGTCCATGCATTCGATTTCCGATAGTCCATACATACACGCCACCCGGTGACCGACCTCATAGGCACAATGTCACGACCCAAGGGTACACCTTAGATGTAACATGGCATATAGGATCCCGAGAGACCCCATACAAGCCAATTAACATTCATAACATAAGAGATAAAGACAACATTTCAAGTCCAAAAGTTTTATAAAAGCAAAGCGGAAGTCTAAAGCACTTGGCTCAGTAGCCATCTAGTTCAATAGAATGAAATTGGGCCTAGCCCAGACATCATGTCCAAAACTGAAAATATGAAGGAAACTAAGAACAACGGAGATCTATCCTCGAAGCATGAGGACTCACCAAAACTCAGGATATCAACCAAGTCAACCTCTAGCCACGAAATTGAGAACTCTAAATATCAGACCCTACATTTGGGGAAAATGTATGCAAGAGTATGCGTTAGTACAAAAAAATGTACCAAGTATGATAGCTCTACATAAAACATTTAAAACATGCTAAAAAGGTTTCATAACATGAAATTGACCAAGTTAAAACATGATATAAGAAGAGTTAGAATGCATAATTCATAAAATATGGTAAATGCAAGCTAACATCTTTAAAAACTTTGAACACATATGAGATACTTCTTGAAGTAACCTTAGTTTATTATTATTGTGGGAAGTAGCCTTAACCAACAAAGAGACCATGTGAGCTATAACATGATCCCCCGGAGTCTCCCACACCAAAAAGGGTTGTCCTACTTACCAAGGTTAGGACCATGAACTTCTAGCTTAAGTGGATCCACAAGCTAATGTCTATTTAGACAATCATTCTCTGGGGGCACATAGGTAAGGGATAAGGAGATTGCTACTAGAAACCCTGTCTCTACTAACGGGAGAACCTGCATCTCAATATCCTCTCGATGCTAAGCATAAATCCCATGGAATAGTCATTCTTACTTATTCTTATTATCCATGGAAGGGCACATCATCTTGCCAATCCAAGTTAAGTCATAAGTCACCCATGGAAAGATACAATTAAGCATCCAATCCAAGCTAGATTTCATTAGGATAGCTCCTTATCTTTGATTTAATTAGGTGAGAAGACCTTTCAACCTTAGAATCCTTACTATGTGAGAAACCCTTTCACAATCATGCTTTAATGTGTTTATGATAAATCCTTTCAACAACACAACAACAATCGTCATCTTTGATACTTTACTCTCAAAGAATCCTTAAAACATTTACATGATTCTCATAAGAATATGTTTAATTTCATAATCTCCTCGTTCACAATTCAAAAGCCACATCACATCATCATAATTGGAAAACATGGGGATTACATGGGTTCATGAGGGAATCATCATAAAATCATAGTATTTCATCAATTCATGCATAAGAAATCATAATTCAATCATTTAAATCAATATTGAAGAGAACCCATTGCAATTGAAGAAAACCCTAACTCAATTGGGGATTTCTAACTTTGAAAATAGGAGAATTTAGGAACTCCATGAATGGAAGATATCCATGGATGAAAACTAGCATACCTTACTATTAAACCCCAAAGCAATTGGAGAATGAAGGCATGATCCTGAAGCCAAGCTTGAATCTTCTATTTCAAGCTTTTACAGAGAGAAATATCCTTGGTAGAGAAAGACTTAACTTCTTTTGTGAATTTTAAAAGAATGAAGTGAATGAATAGAAATGGGGGTTAAAATCACTTATAAGGGGTCTTAGGCATAGGCAAAACGACGTAGTATAGGGATAAAATAATTAGGAAAAGATCCAACTACCCTTAAATTAACCACCTACCCACGCCTACTGACCTGGACCGACGGATCGTGGTTGGCGTATGTGGCTGGCACCTGCAGCTTCTTAAAAAAAAGTATTTTTCCCTTTATCGAATTCGGGGTGTTACATTAACTCCCCCTTGGGATCATTCGTCCTCGGATGATATTTTAGAAATTACAAGAGGAAAATACTCTAAACTAGCAACCCATCATGCATGCAACTTCATCAAAATGAACACAACCAATGAGGGATATCAACTCCAAGCTAAGACATACTTAAAACATCATAAGGAAGACGGGAACTGGCAGACCAACATGAATCCGATTCTCATAATGCACATATTCGAGGAGGAAGATATCAACTCCAAGCTAAAGCTTTCTCTCATCATCATATCACAAAGTCTATATGCAACTCATACCCAACTGCACATAAACATGTAGAAATCAATCAAATAGACTCCTCTTCTCAAAATTTAAACTTTTCATGAATCATGCATAGTAAGGAAATCATGGAAACATTTAAGACACGTGACTCCAAAACAAAGAACAAACCATGAGGAACTCATTACCTCAAGGTAGAGTAGGAGTAGAAGGAAAAAGATGAGGAAATCGAGGAATCATATCGGTCTCGGCCTCCCAAGTAACACCCTCAACTAAATGATTCCTCCACAATATTTTCATGGAAACAACTTATTTATTTCTCAACTTCTTGACTTGTCGGTCTAAAATCTCAACCGAAACTTCCTCATAAGAAAGATTCTCCTTAACTCCCAAACCTTCTAAAGGAACTATAGATGTCGGATCACCAGCACATTTCTTTAACGTAGAGACATGGAAAACCGGATGCACCAATGCCTACTCGATAGGCAATTCTAGTTCAAAATCAACCTTACCAACACGTCTTGAAATTTGATATGGGCCTACATAACAGGGACTAAGCTTCCCCTTCTTACCAAACCTCATTACACCCTTCATGGGTGAAATTTTCAAGTAAACCCAATCATGAACATCAAACTCAAGATCTCTCCTTCTAACATCGGCATATGACTTTTGTCTACTTTGGGCCGTTTTCAACCGTTCTCTAATAAGCCAAACTTTTTCTATAGCCTCATGTACTAACTTGGGGCCTATTAGAGAAACTTGACCCACCTCAAACCATCCTATAGGAGATCTACACCTCCTACCATACAACGCCTCAAATGGAGCCATATCAATACTCGAGTGATAGCTATTGTTATAAGCAAACTCAATCAATGGCAAATGGTCATCCTTACCCTTAAAATCAATCACAAAAGCTCTCAACATGTCTTCCAAAGTTTTGATAGTACACTCCACTTGCCCATCGGTTTGGGGATGAAAGGTCGTACTAAGCTTAACACAAGTACCAAGACCCCTTTGGAAAGACTTCCAAAATAGAGAAGGGAATTGAGTACCACGATCGAAGATGATGGATAAAGGTACTCAATGCAAATTTACCATTTCCCTCAAATACAACTTAGAATAATCCTCCGCGAATAGAAAACCTTGACGAGAATAAAATGAGTTGATTTCGTCATCCAATCTACTATAACCCAAATCGAGTCATGTTGTCGCCGGGTGCGAGGTAAACAACAATAAAGTCCATGTTCAAATCTTCCCACTTCCAAGTAGGAATGATAATGTCTTGAGATAAACCTCCCAGTTTCTGATGCTCAACTTTTACTTGTTTGCAATTAGGGCATTTACCCACGAATCCCACAATATCCTTCTTCATCTCAATCCATCAATAGACCTCCCGTAAATCACGGTACATCTTTGCTGCTCCCGGGTGAATGGAATAGCTAGAATTATGTGCTTCTGATGAACTTTCTCCCCTCAAGTCATCAACATTAGGAACACACAAACGACCCTGATATCTAAGCACAACATCTCCCCTTTGGGATTAAGCCTCTATGTACTTTTTAAGCACCGCTTCTCTTAGTTCAACCAAGATTGGATCAAGACCTTGCTTGGCTTTTACATTCGCCACAAAGACAATTTTGAACCATTGTGAACCATGACACCACCCTTGGTAGAGTCTACTAACTGAACACCCAATCGGGCCAATCTATGAACATCTCGAACCAACTATTTTCTATCATCCTCAATATGAGAAAAACTACCCATAGACAATCTACTAAGAGAATCCTTCACCACATTAGCCTTACCGGGGTGATAAAGAACACTCATATCATAATCCTTCAATAACTCAAGCCACCTCCTTTGGCGAAGATTAAAATCCTTTTGATTAAACACATATTGCAAACTCTTGTGGTCGGTAAACACATCTACATGCACACCATACAAATAATGCCTCCAAATCTTTAAGGCAAAAACAATCGCTGCTAATTCAAGGTCATGGGTAGGATAATTCTTCTTATGAATCTTAAGTTTCCTTTAAGCATAGGCAATAACTTTCTCATTTTTCATAAGCACACATCCTAGCCCAATTCTTGAGGAATCACAATAAACCACAAAACCATTCGTCCCTTCTGGTAAAGTCAACACCGGAGCGGAAGTAAGTCTGTACTTCAATTCTTGAAAGCTCTTCTCACATGCTTCGGACCATATGAACTTAGCCTTCTTTAGAGTCAAAGTCGTCAAAGGACAGGCAATAGAAGAAAACCCCTCAACAAACCTTCTATAGTAACCAACTAAGCCCAAGAAACTTCTAATAACCGAAGGAGATAGAGGTATTGGCCAACTCTTGACTGCATCCTTCATTTTAGGACTACCTCAATACCCTTACTTGAAATAATGTGACGAAGAAACGCTACAGACCTTAGCCAAAACTCACATTTACTAAACTTTGCAAAGAGTTGTTGGTCCTTGAGGATTCACAACACAATCCTCAAATGATCAATGTGCTCATTCTCACTTCTTGAATAGATCAATTTATCATCAATGAACACTATCACAAACATGTCAAGGTATTGTCTAAACACTTTATTCATCAAATCCATAATTGCCGCTCGAGCATTAGTCAACCCAAATGACATTACCAAAAACTCATAATGACCATTCCTAGTTTGGAAAGCCATCTTCGAAATATCATCTTCTTTCACCCTCAATTGTTGATAACCAACTGAAGATCAATCTTAGAGAAGTAGCTTGCTCTTTGAAGTTGTTCAAACAAATCATCTATCCTTGGAAGAGTATACTTATTCTTAATGGTTACCTTGTTCAACTGGTGATAGTCAATACCCATAAGAAGAGAGACATGTTTCTTTCTAACAAACAAAACTGGAGCACCGTATGGAGAGATACTCGGTCGGATGAAACCCTTATCCAACAAATCTTTCAATTATTCTTTCAACTCCTTAAGTTCTGCCGGAGCCATTCGGTAAGGAGGAATGGAAATAGGTTCTGTATCTAGGAGAAGGTCAATACCAAAGTCTATTTCCCTTTCGGGAGGAATATCGCGTAAATCATCTGGGAACACTTCTAGAAACTCATTAACAATAGGGACCGACTCAAGAGCAAGGGTTTCAGAATTTGCATTCCTTACCCTAACTAGATGGTACATGCAACCCTTAGAAATCATCCTTCTAGCTTTAAGAAAAGAGACAACTGACCCTTACACATAGAGTTTCCCCCTTCCACTCTAGGATAGGCTCATTTAGGAACTGAAACTTGACTACACGAGTTCTATAGTCAATAGAAGCATAAAAAGTGTGTAGCCAATCCATACCAAGGATAACATCAAAATCTATCATATCAAGCTCTACCAAATCAACGAGGGTAACTCTATGGGACAAGGAGACGGGACACTTTCTATAGACCCTCTTAGCCATTAATAGAATCACCAACATGAGTAGAGACATAAAAAAGATCTAACAACACATTCGGAAGAACATCAAACCTCATAGCCACATATGGCATCACAAAAGACAAGGTAGAACTAGGATCAAGTAAAGCATAAACATCAAGTTGGAAAACTTTCAACATATCAGTAACCCAATCGGGAAAACCCTCTTGTTCACCATGAATCTAGAGTGCATAGAATCGGTTTTGCTTAGGAGCATTGGAACTCGAACCATTAGGAGGGGTTTCTTGCCCTCTCTTCTCTTAGCCGTAAGCATTGGCCAATCCCTCATCTTATGACCACTTTTACCACAAATGAAGCAACGATCCATGTCGGCTATGCACTTACCCTCATTTTTCATTCCAAACCTAGTACAGGTAGCCATAGGCAATGAAGATCCACTAACATTCCCTCCTTGAGGCTAAGGGTTAGGTACCCTATCCATTTTTAACTTAGAAAAAGCTTTGGAGGAACCTTGATCGGGAAACCTTTGTCAAAACATAGAACGACCATGTTTATCGGACCGTGCATGAAAGAAAATACCATCACCGGTTTTAGCCCTCTTTATCTCCCTAGACTTTTCCTTAAGTTTTTCCTTTTCGATCTGTTGAGCATGAACCACGAGATGAGAGATGTTTATGTCACCAATGAGCATGGCGGTACGACATTCTTTAACCACCATTTCTAACACACCCTAAATGAACTTACACATCCTTGCCCTAGGATCGACAACCATTGTAGGGGCGAACTTAGACAATTGTGTGAACTTCAAAGCATACTCACTCACACTCATACTTCCTTGACAAAGGTTGATGAACTTAAGAACCTTTGCTTCCCTCATCTCAAGGGGAAAGAACCTATCAAGGAAAGTAGCCTTAACCTTCTCCCAATCAAGAGGACCCGCATCTTTTGATCTTCTCTCTTTCCATTGGTTGTACAATATTTGAGCAACACCCTTAAGTTGATAAGTGGCCAACTCGGTTTTTCCCACCGGCGTCACTCCCATGATCATCAATACCTTATCTTCCTCAATGTTAGACCCATGAAATTTCGGAGGATTCATCCTAGTGAAGTCCCTCACTCTAGAAGCCACCGTACCTACATTTTGGTTCACGGGAACCACAACCTCTCTATTGGCTTGGGTTGTCATGGCTTGATCCAACATTTGAAAAGCATCCCTAAACTCCGCATTAGTCACTTGCTCGACCAAAGGATCATCCGGAGCTTGTGGAGCCTAAGAATGAGCTTTTTGTTCCGCATTCTCCCTCACATTCCTTCTAGCATAAGCTCTTCGAGTAGCCATATCCTGTAGAGCATTGTGTAAGGATTAGGATAGAGACCTTATAGATTTAAAATCTATCACATGACTTTAGAGTAATGAATGAAGTGGAGTTTTCTAAAAATCTTGTAGCCTCTCATTCATAAATGTTGCACGCTTCACACTTATGAACAAGACTCTACTCAACGTGGCTTATGAGACATCTAGGACCATTCTAAACCGCTCTGATTACCAAGTTTGTCACAACCCAGGGGTACACCCAATATGTAACATGGCGTATAGGATCTCGAGAGAACCCATACAAGCCAATTAGCATTCATAACATAAGAAATAGAACATAAGAGATAAAGACAACATTTCAAGTCCAAAAGTTTTATAAAAGCAGAGTGGAAGTCTAAAATACTTGTCTCATTAGCCATCTAGTACAATGGAATAAAATTGGGCCTAGACCATACATCATGTCCAAAACTGAAAATAAGAAGAAAACTAAGAACAATAAAGATCCGTCCTCAAAGCATGAGGACTCACGAAAGCTCAGGAAATCAACCAAGCCAACCTCTAGCCACGAAATTGAGAACTCTAAATATCGTACCCTACATTTGGGAAAAATGTAGGCAAGAGTATGCGTTAGTACAAAACAATGTACCAAGTATGATAACTATGAATAAAACAATTAAAACATACTAAAAAGGGACATTTCATAACATGCAACTGACCAAGCTAAAACATGATATAAGAAGACTTAGAAAGCATAATTCATAAAACATGGTCAATACAAGCTAACATTTTTAAAACCTTTGAACACATATGAGATACTTTTTGAAGTAACCTTAGGTCATCATTATTGTGGGAAGTAACATTAACCGACATAGAGACCAAGTGAGATATAAAATGATCCCCCGGTGTCTCCCACACCAAAAAGGGTTGTCCTACTTGCCGAGGTAAGGACCATGAACTTCTAGCTTAAGTGTATGCACCAGCTAATGTCTATCTAGACAATCATCCTATGGGGGCAGATAGGCAAGGAAAAAGGAGATTGCTACTAGAAACCCGACCTCTACTAATGGGAGAACCTCCATCTCAATATCCTCTTGGTGCTACGCATAAATCCCACGGAATATTCATTTCTTACTTGTTCTTATTATCCACAGAAGGGTACGTCATCTTGCCAATCCAAGATAAGTCATAAGTCATCCATGAAAAGGTACAATAAACATCCAATCCAAGTTAGGTGTCATTATGATAGCTCCTCATCTTTGATTCAATTAGGTGAGAAGAGCTTTCAACCTTAGAGTCCTACTATGTGAGAAAACCTTTCACAATCATGCTTTTAATGTGTTTATGTGAAATCCTTTCAACAACACAACAACAATCATCATCATTGATACTTTACTCTCAAAGCATCCTTAAAACATTTACATAATTCTCATAAGAATATGCTTAATTATATAACCTCGTCTTTCACAATTCAAAACCCACATCACATCATCATAATTGAAAAACATGAGGATTACGAGGGTTCATGGAGGAATCATCATAAAATCACAGTATTTAATCAATTTATGCAGAAGAAATCATAATTCAATCATTTAAATAAATATTGAAGAGAAACCATGGCAATTGAATAAAATTCTAACTCAATTGGGGATTTCTAACTTTGAAAATAGGAGAATTTGGGAACTCCATGAATGGAAGGAATCCATGGATGAAAACTATCATACCTTACTATCAAAACCTAAAGCAGTTGGAGTATGAAGTCTTGATCTTGAACCCTATCTTGATTCTTCATCTTCAAGCTCTTAGAGAGAGAAATATCCTTGGAAGAGAAAGACTCAACAACTTTTGTGAATTTGTAAAGAATGAAGTGAATAAATAAAATTTGGAGTTAAAATAACTTATATAGCGGTCTTAGGCATAGGCAAAACAATGTAGTATAAGGATAATATAATTAGGAAAAGATCCAACTGCCCCTTAAATTAACCACCGCCATAACCTACAGACTGTGGACTGACTGACGGTGCGTCCTGCATCAACGTCGTCCATGGTCAATGATTCTTATCGTTACCAATGACACTAACCTACGGTACGAGTGTCTACGATCGTCGCTAATATAGTAACCCAACTAAAGGTTGGGGTCGTGTCCCAAGGGAGTAGTTTTGAGAATTAATAGAAAAATAAAATTTAGTTCTAATTAGTCGTAGCTAAAGACATTAACGAGTAAAAACATAGTAAATTAAAGGGGGTGACACAAAATTGTCAAATATCAATTTGGGGTTTTGTCACAAGTAGTAAAAATAGCAAAAATAACAAGAAAATTAAGTATGGGGAAGAGTTCTTGGGGTGTGACCGCAATACAAATTGAGATAAATAGTTGGGTACATGCTTTTGATAGGAGATTTGTAAGATAATAGTGACTAGGCTAAGCTTCAAATGGAAATAAGTTCCCTCTCGGGAACTTACCCCATTTCAAATGCTTTCATCTCGGACACCCATTTGCCGCATGAAGACCAGCCTACGCCTTACCCCACTCACTCTCTCGAGCTAAGTGTTAGGATATGGGACTAGGGATCACCCTCTTGGGCTGAACCTCATGTCAACCCACTCTTTTGGCCATCAGTCTAGTGGTCTTGGTTTCGCGACCTCCCTCTCGGGCAAGCCGAAAACACATGGGTGGGTTTGTATTTGCAACTACAAACCCTTTAGATTAAACCACAACCACTAGGTGAAATCACCATTAAAATACATAGAACCTATCAGCAAGCAAGATCCAACAATAATATCAACACATATTTGCTAAATCACACCCCAAGAATGGGGGTTTTTAGTCACACATCAAGAAATATCAAAATACACCTAAAATGATACTAAAATCAAATGGTTATAAGAACATGCATACTCTCCACCCAGATAATGGTCTTGTTGGCACAAGTTCTCCTTTTGTATTTGGGACTGCGGTTATGCCTCCCTTTTTCAATACACATTGCACCGGACTTACCCACTTACTATATGCAATAGAGTATATCACCCCTGCATCTAGCTACTTGATGATTTCCTTTTTTACCACCTCTTGCATTGGAGGGTTCAATCTCCATTGATGTTCCACACTAGGTTTGCATTCATGTCGAGCCGAATTTTGTGAGTAAGATGCCAGGAGTAATTCCTACTATATCGGCTACTGTCTATCCAATAGCTTTTATATGCTTCCGCAGTATTTCATTGAGCAATTTCACCTGCTTTTCAAGCAGATTGACAGCGATAATTACCGGTAGAGTATTACTAGCTCCTAAGAAGGCATATTTGAGATGAGAGGGTAGGCCTTTCAACTCCAGATTCAGTGGTTCTTTTGTTGATGGCTTGGCTTAGCAGGGGGACTTTCTCTGTATTTCAGATCGATATCCAATTTGATTGGATTCCTTGAGTATGCTCCTAATCCTGATAAAGCAACTACTACTTCCTCGTAACCATGAACTTTGGATTCATCATAATTAGAATGCACAGATTCAAGGGGCTCATTCTTGCGCAATAACTGACTCACACTTGCTGCTGCCTTATCTATCACATCCTCAGTGGACACCACATGGATGTTACTTGGTTGCTTCATGGACTTACAAATATTGAAGGTCACCTCATCATTATTCACACGGAACTTCAATTTCCCGCCTTCAACATCTACCAATGCTCTCCCAATAGCTAAGAATGGTCTTCCCAAAATAATGGGAATTTCAGTATCGATCTCACAGTCTAGAATCACAAAATCAGCCGGAAAGATGAACTGATCCACTTTTACCAATATGCCATAGAGTATTTCGACTCGGTGCTTAATTGATCGATCAGCCATGAGGAGTCTCATTGTGGTTGCCTTTGGTTCACCCAACCCAAGTTGCATGTATATTGCATAGGGAATCAAGTTGATACTTGCTCCTAAATCGCACAAGGCTTTAGCAAATTGGAGCATGCCAATTGTGCACGGGATTGTGAATGCGCCAGGATCTTCTCTCCTAGTGATTGAATCATTTGTCATAATTCCACTGCAACTATGGAGCACCTCAATCGTTTCATATTCATAGTTCCTTTTCTTTGTAACCAGTTTTTCATAAATTTGGCGTATCCCAGCATTTCCAATAATGCTTCTACCAAAGGAAGGTTAATTGATAAGCTCTTGAATACTGACAATTTTTTTTTGAAATTCTCATCTTCATTCTTGTTTTTCAAACGTTGGGGAAAAGGTGGAGGTATCTTAGATAAAGGATGCATGACTTTTGGAACTTGAACTTGTTGATCTACTTCCTCTTGTGGTTCTTTAGTAAGGCTTTGTTGAATAGGCAAATCTTGTTCCTCCACACCTTGATTCTCTTCATGTTTTTGAGGATCCTCATCTTCTATCATATCCCCTATTGCCACCTTACCGCTACAAGTAACCACAGCCAGCTCTCTTTCAATATAGTCCATGGGTGTTTTGGATGTTAATTGAGCTGATAACAGACTCAATTTACCTTCCAGCATTTTGATGGCATCAGCATGAGAATTTACTTTACTGTTCAATGATGAAAAGTCATATTTTATTCCTTTTAGCAGATCATCAGAGCCCTCAACTTTATCGAGTATACGTGATAACAAATTATTTACCCGAGGACTACTTGCACTCCCTTTAGATTTTGGGATTTCACTCAAGTGAATATGGTCCTCCTCCTGACCATCCTGCTCAGCCCAATCTTGCCAATATTTCGTTGGTTCTTCACCTCTATAATAGCTCCAACCTTGATTCCCACCCCGCGGTTGATAGCGTGTGTGGAAACCCTCCTCGTATCTTCTGGAGTTCCAACCTTGATTCTCCCCCGGTCTTGAGTAACCGGACGAAGAACCCTCCTCAGCTTGAAATACCCCACGTGTCCCTTTCACATGTTCTTGTAGAATTTCCATTTGAGATAACATCTTCTTGATGTTTTCGTCCCTTTCCCTTTCTTTTTCGATTTGTTATTGCGTTAATCGGAAAGATAGTGGGGAGACTTGATCATCTTTGGTATACCATGCCTAGTTTACTTTAGTCATACCATCTAGGAGAAATGAGGCTACTTCAAATGATTGTAACATTATTCCTCCTTGCACCAATTGATCAGTTATTCCTTTATTCACCGAGTCCAGACTACGGTAAAAGTATTGGAGCAGCAATTCACCTAGTATCCCATGCGTTGGGTACTTGCGCAAAGATCTTTTGAACCTTGTCAATGACTCGTGAATTGGTTTACCCTCCTGTTGCTTGAAATTCTAATATCGTCTCTCAGTTTCATCATTCTTGATGGAGGAAAGAATCTTTCGTGAAATGCCATAACCAACTCCTCCCATGATTTGATGGATTTGTTTGGGCGCTCAATCAACCATTTAGTGGCTCCACCAGTTAACGATAATGGAAATAAGTGAAACCATATGGATTCTTGAGATAGGTTCTTGAATGATAAAGGGGTGTACACTTTCACAAAGCTTCATACATGATCGTGCGAATCTTCATGCTTTAACCCTCCAAATAAACCTCTTGAATGTATGAGTTGGAGTGTTGCGCTAGTAACTTTGATCATTACATTCTCGTCAAATTGTGACATGCAAATTTCACCCATCTCGCCTACGCCAGCAGGGTGATAAACACTATTAGCATTCATATGGCCTGTTGTAGCACACAAATACTCAAAACAAAACTGAAAATTAAATAAGTAAAATACCACTAATAAGAACAGAGATTCTATTAAACTAAAATTCTCAAATAACACTACTCCCCGGCAGCGGCGCCATTTTGATGCTTATCGTGACCAATGACACTAACCTACGGTATGAGTGTCTACGATCGTCGATAATATAGTAACCCAACTAAAGGTTGGAGTCGTGTCCCAAGGGAGTGGTTTTGAGAATTAATAGAAAAATAAAATTTAGTTCTAATTAGTCGTAGCTAAAGACATTAAAGAGCAAAAACATAATAAATTAAAGGGGGTGACACAAAAGTGTCAATTAACAATTGGGGGTTTTGTCACAAGTAGTAAAAACAGCAAAAATAACAAGAAAATCAAGTATGGGGAAGAGTTCTTGGGGGTGTGACCGCAATACAAATTGAGATAAATAGTTGGGTACATGCTTTTGATAGGAGATTTGTAAGATAATAGTGACTAGGCTAAGCTTTAAATGGAAATAAGTTCTCTCTCGGGCAACTTACCCCGTTTCAAATGCGTTTCTCTCGGACACCCATTTGTCGCATGAAGACCAGCCTACACCTTACCCCCCACTCACTCTCTCAAGCTAAGTGATAGGATATGGGACTAGGGCTCACCCTCTCGGGCTGAACCTCATGTCGACCCACTCCTTAGGCCATCAGTCTAGTGGTCTTGGTTTCGCGACCTCCCTCTCGGGCAAGTCAAAAACACATGGGTGGTTTTGTATTTGCAACTACAAACACTTTAGATTAAACCACAACCACTAGGTGAAATCACCATTAAACTACATCTAACCTATTAGCAAGCAAGACCCAACAATAATATCAACACATATTTGCTAAATCACACCCCAAGAATGGGGTTTTTAGCCACACATCAAGAAATAACAAAATACACCTAAAATGATACTAAAATCAAATGGTTATAAGAAATTAAACCTTTATTTAAGCAAAGGAAGAAGAATGGAGAAGACCCACTTCCAACTTGGGGAAGATGAAATCCTTCTTTCTTCAAGTCTCCCAAAAACCCTCTCCAAACTTGAGAGTAAATATCCAAAAAAGTACTATTCTATTTTGGAAATTAAAATAAATGTTCGACTCTCTAAAATTTATAATAAGTTTAGGATTTATAGACTTCAGAAAATAGCGCTGGCGAATCTTTCGGCGAAGTTAGTCGATGTCACCGAATAACTCGGTGACTCGCCCTTCTTCTGTTTCATCGTTGTTTCATGCTTGCCTTTAGCATCTTCACGTTCTAGACCATTGGGTGGTATAGTACTGCTTCGCGAAAATATTCAGCGAAGCGCCGACTGCTCCTTTTATCGCCTTTTTATCCTTCTGCTTTAGGGCTTCGAGTACTGGAACAAAGGGCAGAGTGAGTCCCTTTGGCGAATCGCCAAGTGTGATTGGCGATGCTCAGGCTTCAACTTCTTCGTTCTTTTCAGCCTCTTTGTTCCTTTTTGCGCCCAAGTGTCCATGCTTTCACTAAAACTTCAAATACCTGAAACTTAAGAGTTTTCATTAGATATTTAGACAAAATAAGCATTCGAGGACATTATTCTTATCAAAATAAAGCCCTAAATGAGTCCAATTTGTGGAATCATTAGTCAGTAAGTCAAAACTGGGGTCATTGTCCACATACCCTCAACTACGGACCATTGTCTTACCGACTGTCCGTTGGTCAGGCCGTGGTTCAATGCCCTTTTTGAGCATCTGTGGTGACCAATCCACAAGCCATTCCTACGGGCCGTGGTTGGCCTTCGTGGCTGGCACCTGCAGCTTCTTAAAAATAGGTACATTACCCTCTCTTGAATTCGGGGTGTTACACACTTTTTCATTTGGAACTACCGTAATTACTCATTTCTTTGGTACATATTTCACGGGACTCGCCTATTTGCTATCCGCAATGGGGTATACCATACCTGCATAGAGCCACTTGATGATTTCATTCTTTGCCACTTCTTACATTGGTGGATTTAGCCTGCTTTGATGCTTAACGCTTAGTTTACATTCACTATCCAATTGGATTTTATGACTGTGAATTACGGGGGTATCCCCACAATATCAGCAATTGTCCATCCTATCGCTTTGATGTATTGTTTCAACACATCAAAAAGTAATTTAACTTTACATTCGAGCAAGTCTGTAGCAATGATGGTGTTATTCTCCCCCAAAATACATACCAAAGGTGGGTTGGAAGCAGTTTCAATGCAAGCTTTGGTGCCTCTTTGATGGATGGTTTAGCGGGGGATTTTTCGATTTTTAAGATCAATATTGAGCTTTAATAGATTCTTAGGGTAAGAACCCAACCCCGATAGAGCAGCCACAACTTCCTCATAACTTTGAACCTCCTCCTCATCATAATTTGAAAAGACGGCAACTAGAGGTTCCCCCACACAAAAAACATCACCTACACTAGCTATCGTTTCATCAATCACATCAATGATTGAAACCACATGAATGTCACTTGGTTTCTTCATCAATCTACACACATTTAAAATATCCTCATCATTTACCCGAAATTTTAATTCACTACTTTCTGCATCCACAAGGGCTCTTTCGGTAGCCAAAAATAGTGTACTTAATATAATAGGTACCTCAGTGTCAATCTCACAATCCAAAATAACTAAGTCGGCTGGAAAAATAAACCTATCCTCCTTCACCAAGATATCATAAAGTATGCCAACAGGACACTTAATAGATCGATCAGCCATGAGCAGCCGCATTGTTATGGATTTAGGTTCGCCCAACCCAAGTTGCTTGTAAATAGCATACGACATCAAATTAATGCTAGCCCCCAGGTCATACAAGGCTTTGGCAAATTGAAGCATCCCAATAGTACATGGAATAGTGAATGCCCCCAGATCATCTTTCTTGATAACCACATTGCTTGTCATGATGGCACTACACCTATGAGACATCTCAACCGTTTCAAAATCCATACTCCTCTTCTTGGTGACTAATTCTTTCATGAATTTTGCATAGCCCGGCACTTCCAACAACGCTTCCACTAAAGGGAGACTGATGGACATAGTCTTGAACACCGATAGAAATTTTTGGAACTTTGCATTTTCATCCCACTTCTTGAGTATTTGAGGAAATGGTGGTTTGACTTTCAGTAATGGTTTATCTGGCTTTTGTCACGCCCAGGGGTACCCCTTAGATGTAACAAGGCGTACAAGACCCTGAGAGGCCTCATACAAGCCAACTTAGCATATCATAACATAAGATAATAGAAATGAGAGGAAATTTAAAACATTTTTTTTCATAACATCAAAGTTTCATAAAGTGAAGCAGAAGTCTATTACACTTTTCTCAAACTATCTAAAATAAGAATATCTTGGGACACAACCCATACAATAGTTCTAAACATAAAAATAAAGACGTAAGGACATGGTGGTCCAATCCTCGAACGCTATGAGGACTCACCAAATCTTCACTCCTTTCTCTACTATGAACTTAGCCACAGGAATGTAAGTCAATATCGCTGGACCCTACATTTGATAAGAATGTAGGCAAAAGTATGTGTTAGCACAAGCATGTACTAAATATGATGGCTAGCATAAATCATCAACATACGCATAACATAAACATTGGACAATATAAGACTTAGGCTATAAGCATAGAGATAACAACATAAGTCATAAGCATAGTCAATGTACATAAGTCATCATAAAATAAGAAATACTCCATCAAGTAACCTCAAGTCATATTTAGCCAAGACATTCATAATATTTCACTAGTCTTACTCATCAATGTAGGCAACCTTAGCCCATCACTCAAACTCATCATCAATCATTATCATCTTTAACTTACCTTTTATAGACATGGGGATTAACCTCTAGTCATATGTCTCATGGAAGGCCATTCTAGCAACAATCCAAACATTTTATTCATCATGACATAATTCACATTATTCTTGCTTTACTTTCAAAACATGGGGACTCACCTCTCTATTTCTATTATAAAGGCTAATGAGTATTCACCTCTTACTTTACTTTTATAGTCATATGTATTCTCCTCCATGACCATTTTAGGGAATCATAGGTATTCACCTCCATGCCCCATCATTATATGATATAGGTATTCGCCTCTACATCATTTTACAAGGATCATAGGTATTCACCAACATGTCCAACATGATATGATAGAGGTATTAGCCTCCATATCATTTTATAAGGATCATAGGTATTCGCCTCTATGATCAACAATAAAAGCTAATGCGTATTCACCTCTTGCCTTGCTTTAGGAGTTATATATATTAAGGGTAGTCACCAAACACTCCTCATCACATGACATGGGTAATCACCTCATGTTTATCATCTCTTGTTTACTAACTTAGGACTATGGGAACTCACCTCACATCCTTCTCATATAAAGGTCATGGAAAATCACCTCAAGCCTCATGTCATCTTATAGTCCTTGGACTTAGATTTATTTTAGGTGAACAAGTCTATCAACCTAGAATCATTCTATGTGATAAAACCTTTCACATTTATACATTATGTGTTCATGAGAATAGCCTTTCAATCAACAAATCAACAATATCATCATCATTGACCCTTCACTCTCAAAGTGTTCTTAAAGCATTTACATAGATTATATAAGAACATTCATGATCTCATACATTCATAATATAGGTCAATATGGGTAACTCCTTCCACAACAATCCTATCTACAAATCAACATTCATCATATAAGCTTTACTCACAAAACCTTACTTAATTATCATTCATAATACATGCCTTAGTCTCAAGACAATTCTAATCATCATACCCTACAAGTCATAATTCAGCATATATACTTGATCTCATTCAATTCATGCTTATAAGCTTTACTCTTAAACAATTTACATCTATATGCTTCAATCTTAAGCAATCTAATCATATTTCATCATATAGCCCTCAATCTCTATCACTACTAATCATGGTTCATCATGCCTACATTAATGTCAATTAATTCATGTCTATATGCTTAACTTTCAAGAGATCTACAATGTAATTCATCAAGTCTAGAAGATTACATCTAAATCCTCAATTTTCCCTTTCATGGCATAAAACCCAATTACATCAATTTCATCTTTCTAGACATAGGTTAGGCATGGGTACATGTAAATTCATCCAAAAATCATGTAAATCTATCAATTCAATCATAAACAATCATAATCCACTCAATTGGATCAACATTCATTATAACCCACAACATTGGAAGAAACCCTAACTAGAATTTGGGAATTCTTCTTCAAATTGTGGAATTCTAGGGGACTCCATGGGAGGAAGGATCCCATGGATGAAAAGTCATCATACCTTGATTACAAAGCCCACAATTGCTTGAGGAATGGAGACTTAATCTTAACCCTAGCTCCAACTCTTTCTTCTTCTTCAAGTTCTAGAGAGAGAAATATTTGAGAGGATGAACTTCGGGATTCTTTTGGGGTTTTGGAAATAATGTCTTGAATGGTGAGTTTAAAGGGTTAAAATCACTTATATAGGGATACTAGGCCTAAACAAAATGACCTCACCTTATTCCAACTTGAACCGAAATTTCCCAAAATGGCCCTCACTTGGTAGCCTATTGCCCAAGCCTCACGAGAGACACCACGAACCGTGGTCCTCACCACTGGTCGTGGTCCTTGGACCAGTAGCTAGGCCAGTTTGCATTGGCCTCCAAGAAATGAAGGCATCACTACGAGCCTTCCCACAAGCTGTGGTCTTCACTACTTGCCGTGAAGTGGCTCGTGAAGGTGAGCCAACATTGGGCACTCCATGGGGAGCTACTTCCTTGTAACAACCCTCAAAATGAAGTAGGATAAAGTAGAGCCTCACATGGGTTTTATGTATTAATAACTTGTTAAATTAATGAAGAATAGCCTTTTTAGTTAGTTTTAAAGAGTTTGGAAGTCAAATGTCAAGGGACGCCCAAGACGTTCGGATACTAGTCTTTTACGTGTTGGTGTGTTCTAGTATGTTGTTCATTTTTTATGTGTTTTTTTGGAGTCTAAAATCATTGGAGGTGACCCTAGTGTCTTAATAAATGTTTTTAGGGTAAAAATATTCAAGTACGACTCCCCGGGACCACCCTAAGTGTTCCCGAGGATGACCCCAACCCTTGGCCAAAAAAGCTACCAAGGCAGCCTGAAAATGCTCATGGAGGGAGCATGTCCGCGTCACGGACTAGCTCCACCATAGGACAAATATTAGGTCCGCGTCGTGGACTCTACTGTTTCGAAATTTAATTTCCAAAAACTTGTGGGAACACCTCCGCGTCGCAAACTTGTACCCCGACGAAATTTGCGAAAATAAAACTCAAGTTTGACTTTTTTAAAGGTCCAACTAAGTGAGGGGTGGTTTAGGTACTTTGGGGAATTATTATAAATGGATATTCTACCTAGTTTAGGGTATTTTAAGTTGTCTAAAATCCCAAAACCTAGAATTAGACCCCATTCTTCAAATTGACCCTTCCCTCTCAAAAATAGATTCTCTCAAAACACCATTGAAGACCTTGATGAAGCTCAAGCTAGAAGATGGGTTTTCAACTGATTTCTTCTTCAATTTCATGGTCTTCAATAATTAAGGTATGGTAATTCTTGATTCTTGAATAACCTCTCATTCAAGGAGTTCTATCAAAGATTTTCAAAAGTGATTCAAAGACGAAAATTCCCAATTTTCAATCTAAACATGGGTCCCTTGTCAAACGATTTTCTAAATCATTCTATTGATGAATTAATGTGGAATTAAGGTTTTTAAGATAATTTTCAAAGGAATTCTTGAAGAACCCATGATCCCCAAATTCTCGAAAATTGGCCTATGATGTGGGTCTTTGTGAATATGATCTCTATTGGTGAAATTATGTTTAGATTAGATTGTATTGATGTTTCCTATGATTATCTATACTTATTCATGTTGAATTTTTGGTATATTGATGAGTTGAGAATTATGGCCTTATGGGCAAAGTTATGGGTTGATCCCTTTGTTTATAGAATTGTACTTAGATTATGTTTATG
>JAJOOR010011018.1:0-34131 GCA_036250505.1 Solanum acaule
TCATGCAATAAACTGAGAAATAACATGATAATCTGATTTGGAACATGTTAATAACTAATTCATGATGATCTGCTGTAATTCTAGAAACCCTAGGTCTATTCATAATAAGGGAATCAAGAAACTGACTGAATTCTAGGGACCTAATGAGCGAAAGGAACCCACTAGTGAAATCCCACATACCTGGTGACGAATTCCACGGAGAAATCTTTCGATTTCGGGGCTGGAACTGATGGAACCTTTCTACGTTCTTGAACTAGGGTTCTTGAGCTTTTTCTCCTCTCTTGATTCTAATTTTCTAAGATTTTGATTAATGAATTGACTTGGATAAGTTATAGTTATGTTTCTAGGCTTAAACTGATTAAAATCTCATGATTTAGGGTTTAAACGACGTATCTTAGGGGTTAAACGAAATAGGAAAAGACCAAAAGACCCCTGACTTAACTGCTGTCAGAGTGACCGACGGATTGGACTGACGGGCCGTAGGTCAATCGACGGTCCGTCGATTGGAATCGTCGGTCGAGTCTGCCTGACATGGCTTCACTAAAACGAGCATAACTTTTTACTCGGAGGTCGGATTTTAGCAAACTCAGTGGCGTTGGAAAGAGGATTCAATTATCTATCATATCATAGGTTATGGGACACATAATTCCTATTGTGCTAAATGTTATGACCATCTGAAGTTGACCCATCAATAATTTTCAGCTAACTGGCTGTTGACCCTAACTTACGGTCAGACCTACGGACCTAGGATCGATTAACGATCCGTGCTGGTCGATCGTAGTTTGTGTCAGAGGTTGGGTAAAGGAGGTCTCGATCCACGGACATAGACCACGGACCGTGGTCTGATCTACGGACCGTGGGTCTGTCCGTGAGTCGGGACTTAGCCAATTTTCTGAGCTTGTTTTGGGAGGGGTTGCAGTGGTGAACCACGGACCACCATTATGGGCCGTGGTCTGACCTACAGTCCGTGGATGGCAACCGTGGATTGCACCTGCAACTTCTAAAAATCTGCATTTTGGTCTGTTTCAGATACGGGGTGTTACAAAAGCAGTGATAATAAAATGCAATGTATAAAGCTTTTAAAACAACAGAAAATAACTCAAGATGTATAAAAATACAATAATAAACTCTTTACTCTCATTTGAGAGTTCTCTAACCGACAACCATCACTATGAGCTATGTGATGATACATGTAAAGCCCCGAGCCTACACCCTGAACATAACTGGCACTCGAAAACCATTGATGGTTCCCAAGAGAACCCTTGGCCTGGTTCACTACTCACCAAAAGACATTACACAAGTAAAATAGAAACTCATGATGCAAAAATAACTTTAAAAACTTAACTTAAACTCAACTCCAATAATCGTCTGAAAATAATTTAACAAGTATTAGTTAACTGCCTCATGAACTCAAAACATTACAACAACAAAAGGAATAATGATAGACTCCTCGACTTTTAAACTATCTATGAAGCATATGCTATTACAGAAGGATTATCGGGACAAGGCCCTCGACATCCTAACAACTTAAAATAAAAGTGGAACCCTCCGGAATCAAAGAGGCTCACCAAAGCTAACTAGAAATGTAAGTGGTATCAACGGAGTGTCTGTTGATGACCCTGAATACCTGTATCTGTATCATAAAAGATGCAGGCCAAATGGTGTCAGTACATGGAATGTACGAGCATGTAAGGGGAATTCTAAAGTGTAAATATAAACTTGAACTAATAGAAAAGAAACATACTTACCTCTTCCCAAACTCACTCAACTCAACTCAAACTCCACTTAAGGATAGGATACTTAACTCAAGGATAAGATACTCAACTCAAAGGTAAGATACTCAACTCGAAGATACTCGGCTCAAGATACTTACTCAAAGGTACTCAACTCAAGATACTCAAGGATAAATCAACAATAAAAGATGCAATATATGGAAAGGTTTTAAAACAATAGATATTAATTCAATTGTATGTAAAAATACAATAATAACTCAATTGTATGTAAACATACAATGATAACTCTTATTTTGGAGATTCTCTAACTGACAACCATCACTATGAGCTATGTGATGATACCCCGTCTTGCCCACGCTACCAGAACTATCCTATACCTTGCCGGAGTATAAGATATCCTCAACTAAGTGGATCCACTAAGCTATGCTCAAAAAGCAATAAGGAATCATCTAAAAAGTATGACCCTTTACCCATGTTGGCATACATGGTTTATGAGGACTTTGAGTTGTCTGAACTAGTCCCCATATTGGTGCTCAATACTACTTCCAATAATATAACTCATGCTCATATATTTAAAAATATTTCCTCATCCTCAAACTTTGAGATTATTACTCAAAAGGTTCTCTTAAAAGAGATAGTGTTCAAAACTCCTCGTGAACTCATTTGAAAATTGAAGTTTCCTCTCATTTTAAATGTAAAAATATTTATTCTTGGTAATACTTAGTTCCCTTATATTCATTTAAAAAAATGAAACTTGACTCTCCTCATCCTCATACTCATTTACCCAAGTCTTTCAACAGATTATAAATAATTGTAAAAGACTTCTCAAAATAGGGTTCATGCCGAATTATAGACGTGAACGACACAATTCAAGGGTTTCAATAACCATATATAGAACTCAATACTCGGAACTCGGTAACTCCATAACTCAAGGACTTAATGATATTACTCATCTCAAGAATGCTTGACTCATAGGGTTCATGCGGAATTGTGGGCATGACCGACTCAACTCAAGGACCTCCAAGTATAATATATGGTAATCCCATAATTATGAAACATAGTTTCTAAAAGGGTTAGGAACTCAATACTCAAGAACATAGAACTCGAAGATACTCCTCCTCTCAAGAACACTTCATTCATAGAATTCATGCGGAATTATGGACATGAATGACTTGACTCAAGGGTCTAAATGACAATATAGAACTCATGTGTACAACTCTTCTCATTCTCATACTTACTTCCTCAAAACATAGCTCAAATCGATAGTTGATCTAAAAGGGATTCACAATTTTACTCAAAGACTTTCTTGAACTTTCCTCTTAACTTTACCTTGAATTTGGAATGTGAATTCAATAGTTATGATTAGGATATACATGATCTCTCAAGGATTTATGAAGGTTTAAATAGTTAGGATTAAGAAAGGAATGAAAGCTAGATTCAAAGGAACAAGTACAGATCAAAGAACGGAGAAGAAGGTGGACTGATGCTACGGGTACAGGGGTGGCACATCGCACTAGGTCTCCAACTACTGGAAGTCAATTTTGGCGCACTGCTGGCACCCCACACCATCCATCCTGGCGCATCTGGGGCGCGCTGCCCCAACCTTTTTCCAGAACAATCCGACGAATTTTCTTTTCGATTTTTGGGGCCTAATTCACCTAAAATCGATTGGTTCCTTCCAAAATTCCTTAGCTTCATTAACTAAACACAAGTACATGAAAACTACTTGAAATCTCTCAAGAATTACACTCATTCGCAAGATCCTCACCTCTAGAACTCAACAAGGCTCCATTAACAAGAAATGAAGCTAAAACCTCAAGAACTCAAATCATTCAACCTCCATAATGAAATTACGGATAAAAATCATTGGCGTGTGGGTGAACGAAACCAACACTATGAGAACTTACATACCTTAAAGAACTAGGTTCTTGGCACAATCTTGGATGAACGCTTGAAACCTTGAACTTTTTTTCTTCTTGAACCTCCTCTCTAAAACCCTAACATTTTGGGGATGAATGAAACTGATTCTAATCAGTTCATACCCTAAATTGGATGTAATTCACGCTTAGACTAAGTGGGGGTAAGGAAAAAACTAAAATACCCCTCCTTAGTTTGGTTGAAAAGGCCCTATCTAGAGAGGCTGCACTCAAACAGTTATATCTCCCTTATCCGAACTCGTATTTTAGAAAAATTGATGGCGTTGGAAAGAGGACTCAAAGATCTTCGATTTGATACCTCATGGGCTACCAAAATCATTATGTGCTAAAAGTTATGGTCGTTTGAAGTTGACCAAAAACATAGAAGAACTGATGGATGACTTGAATGAATTTCTCTTCAGTCTTTTTGGAACTCGAGGTGCTACATCTAGTGACCTTGACACCTAAGAAAATTTAAATTCCTCGGTAAAATCTTACTCACAATGAAGAATGGTTCGAGTCTTAGCTCAAAAATTTCTGGGGTGTTACAATACAACTTCTGGCCCATGCTGCCAGAACTGTTCTATACCTTACCGGGGTATAGAACACCTCAACTAAGTGGATCCACTAAGCAATAAGGATTCATCTAAAAAGTATGATCTTTTACCCATGTTAGAATACATGGTTTATGAGGATTTTGAGTTGTCTGAACTCATCCCCATAACGGTGCTCAAAACTACTCCAATAATATATATATACTCATGCTCAAATGTATAAAACATACTCTTTCTCTATTTTGAGGTAATTACTCAAAATAACCTCTTAAAAAAGGTAACTGCTCTGAAATATCTCTGAACTCATTAACTAATTTAGAAATCAAAGTTTGTCTTTTCTCAATGTGAAAACTTATACCTTTTGGATTACTTAATTCCCTTATACTCTTACTCAATTCATATTTGAAAACTCTTTCTCAAAACTATATCAAATCATATTGTGATTTAATCATTGATGACTGGGGAACTCATACTGCATAAACATTGATGACATATCTAGATACCATACTGATTAAACATTGATGACTTACTCGACTATCGTACTAATCATGTTTTAAAACTCTTTCTCAAAAATCATCTTTGCTTTCTTAGAAAATTAGTTTAAGACAAAAATGTTTTCTTTAAAAGATTCTAAAAAATATAACTCAAAATAGGGTTCATGCTGAAGTATAGACATGAACGAATCAAATCAAGGATCTCAATAACAATATAGAAAACTCAATACTCAGAACTCAAGAATTCAGAACTCAACGATACTACTCATCTCAAGAATACTCACTTCATAGGGTTCATGCTGAAATATGGACATGAAAGAATCAACTCAAGAATCTCAATGCACAATATACAACCATTCAGTAATTAGGAATAGGAATTCAAAAATCAGGAACTCAAGATCAACTCATCTCAATAATACTCAAATCTAAGGATAGAACCATAGATTACTCTTTTACTGATTCGAAAGTAGATGTAGGACGTGAGAACAAACTAGTCCAACACAATGATTGCCTTACATACATTGAAAGAACTAAGTTTTTGGCGAAATTCTTCAAGTTCTTGAAAGAACGCTTGAAACCCTTCTCCTTTCTCCTCTTGAACTTGCTCTCAAAATCCCTAACGCTTTTTGGAATGAATAAAATTGATTTCCATCATATTAGACCCCTATTTGGGTGAACAAAACGTGTTAGGCTAGTGGGGTAAGGAAAAGACCAAAATACCTCTCCTTAAAACGGATGACAAGGCCTTATCTAGAGAGACTGCACTGAAACGGGCATAACTCCTTCATCCGAACTCAGATTTTAGCAAACTTGGCGGCGTTGGAAAGATGACTCAAAGATCTTCGATTTGATACCTCATGGGTCACTCAACTCTTTATGTGGTAAAAGTTATGTTCGTTTGAGATTGATCCAAAACTTAAACTAAAGGGTGACTTGAACGAATTTCTCTTTAGTTCATTTTGAAATTCGAGGTGTTATATCTAGTGACCTTAACACCTAAGAAAATTTAAAATTACTCAGTAAAATTTTATTCACAGACTAAGAATGGTTCGAGTCTTAACTTTAAAATTCTCGGGGTGTTACATATATAATTATTAAAAGAAGGTAAATATAAGAAAAAAATTCATAAATTGTAGAAGTATTCATTATTGTAAATAATATTTACAATTGTTAACGGTAATAATATTCCTATATATAATAAACAATTGTTAAGTAGGTGTATTTAGAAAAAATATTTCAGTGAATGAGAAAAAGTTAAGTAGATATATATACTGATTTTGGTTTACTGTGTATCAATTATTATTTTTACTGGTTTTGGGCTATTTTAGATAATATAGTGAAAAATATATAATATTACTTTTCATAAATAATGTAATTACTAGTAATGTATTTAGAGACTCGTAAAATTTCTAATACAAGTTAAACAAAGTTGATGTAATACTATTAAACTACCAAACATGTGAGGTCTTTATTTCGAAAAATTGGCATAGCATGACATGTTATAGTTAAAATTGGTAATAAATAGCCAACTTATAATCTTTTAGCAAAACAAAGATTTTTGAAAATCTATTTGGCATTTATTAGCCATATTTTCTTTTACTCGAAAGTGGGGGTTTTTTTCTTTCTAAAAAGTTATTTTAGTCCCTAATTTTCTCCAAACTTTTCTCAAGACATGTTTTTTCTTTCACTGATCCTTTATTTATTGAAAAGTAAATTTTTTATTCTTTCTTCTTCTCTATTCTTATTTTAAACAATTCTTTGTTAATAATGATTCTTTCAACATTTTTTTACCTTTTTCTTTTTTTTTTTAAATCTTTTAACAATTCTTCATACATGCATATACTCTGTATTTGCTTAAATTTTCTCTTTCGTATTTACTTTCACCCAATGTATGATAATATACTAAATCATTTCTTTTCATCGTTCTTGACTATATTTTCTCTATCATATATATATATATATATATTGAATATGTCATTGCCAAGACTATATGGATTTTTTTATTGTGGAATTGAAGATTTCAATTTAATTGGGCAAAAATTGAGATTATAATGTATTATTTTTTTATATTTATTTTCATGGGTAAAAGGAATCTCATGAGTTTTTTTTAAAAAAAATAAATCTTAATTCTTATATTGTTTTGGTGGTATAAGTACAAAACAGTGTGCAACTTGAATGTAGAATCTGTTTATAGAATTTTATTTACTGCAATTCTATACATTTTTTACGAGAGAAAGTATTTGAAGATGCTTCATTAGTAATGCCATTTGGTTTGAATTAGTAAAATATAACACATATAATAATTGTATACATGATTGTGCATGTATACAAGGTATAAAGTCATTCAATTTAATGTATACAACTACTAATTGAATCAATACACGAATTAGTCATATTTAATGTATACATAAATGTGTATACAGTGCAGCATAAACCATACGTTTAATTATATACATAAACTAATTGAATGAATACACAATATTTTTATGTATACATAAATTTATAATATATTCATAAACATTCTTTGAGTGAAACATTATGAATACATACTGAACTGATTGAATACATTAGCCTAAGAAACTCGTTACATAAGTATATACATCATTTATTTTAGAGGATGCATAATGTATACATAATTGTTCTTTTTAATTGATAATACCTTGATGTATTTAAACTTTTCACCTTAAATTGAAACATCATTCAAATAGCATAATTATTTTTAACATAGATATTAGAGAAAAAAATTCTTGTAAACTTGACATTCTGTTAGTATAGTTTTAGTAACACACTCAATAATATTGCATTCATTAAAATTAAATACAGTCTCTCGGACAATCATATGATTGTAACCAATAAAATATAAAGTGTTTGTGTTGTTGACACCAATAGCTATCAAATTGGTATTGACAATTCCATCTTCAACTTTAGCACTTGAAAGTGTATAATGTATGCCAATAACTTTTCAAGTTATACATGATGGATAGTATTTGAAAGTTTCCTATTCTTTCTTCAATTGTATGTATACTCGCAATTCTATATTAGTTCGTTTCAATATCGATATTGAAAAGTCGTTGATTTTATAATGAAATTCAAAAGAATTAATAGAAGTAGCAACATATCTAGAGGATTTGAAATCAATATCCGTATTGATAACCACCGCTTCTATGGAACAATCTACAAAATTATTATTACTATCCCACTCTCCATTATAATGAATCAAAACAATCAAAGGTTCCATTTATATCTTGATGCTTTTATTTGCTCTACGTTGTTGTTGGTTTTTTTTTTTTTTAAGATATACTAATAATGGAGTTGGGTTTGGAAATTTAAGGAAACTGAAATGCTAACTTCCTTAGTTATAGGAATAAAAATCACAGAAGAAAAACAGTCCCACGTCTTCTATTTATTGCCAATTGGTTGCGCGATGGTAAAAAAGTAAATCTATAAAAATACTGTTAATTTACTTTTGAGCTAATACATGCTATTATTTTTTTTGGACTATTAATTGCTAAATAAAGTTGGGCTATAAATTGCTAATTCTATGTAGCAGTTGTGCCTTTGTGTCAATTTCTTTATTTCAGTATATTCTTCTATGTATTTATTCCTTTTTAATTAAAAGACAAGTGGGCCGTTTATATCATAAAATTTTAAAAAAATTAAAACTACAAACTTAGGCCAAAGTGTTGAGTCCAAGTCTAAATCAACAAAAACAAATAAAAAAGGTAGAAAAGGAAATAAATGTAACTCCAAACTAGGGAAGTAGCTAGAGTGTCTAGAGAATTCGATTGACGCATCATCTTCTTCAATCTTGACGGCTTTCACCATCTAACTACGTTGCATCACTCATCTGGAATGGTGCACCACACCTTTCTATATGAACATGGTAAGTTCCTCCTCTAGCTTGTAATCCTAATTCAAGAGTTGATTTGATGAGATGCTGAGTAAAATCTTAGCAGATCTAACGAGCTTAGCATGTGAATTTCCAGGGCTGCAATGTAACTCAACATCCATTGCTCGGGTCAATTTTCCAGGTATTGGATATTGCTGATCTTTGAAACTTTACAAGCTACTGCTTGCTTGTTTGATTTTTAAATGAGGTATATTTTGTTTAACTGAATTGATTATCCTTCTTTTTGTACTTGGGCCCTCCTGGAAATGTGTAAATCATATGAACTTGCAAAATTAAAAAAACTAGGTTAGCAAAAAGTCAACAAGAGTATTTCTCTTCTTTAAGGAGTGTTGTACTCTTACTAACATTAGGGCCCTTAATCTTTTAATGGGGTTGAGCTCCATTGTCATACTCCATGAAATCTCCCACTCTCCATTGACCCAAAACCAATGAATCAAACTTCATAATGACATTTGATAAAATGTTCTCGATATAGTACTGCAACCATTCTTTCATATCAACCTATGTTGCGCGGACTCTTCATTTTTGCAGCCGAATCTGTCTCGACGCGACACTGGTGCGGGTGCGGGGTGCGTGTTGAATTTGGTCAATCCGATCCGGATACTTTGACCAAAGCTGAGAAAAAAAATGGGGAAGAAGAGATCAATTTCATGGCTGGCGAAAGTTGACGACGACGAAGTTGTCACAAGGTCTGGCTGCTCCATGAAAAAGAATAATGAAGAGGCAAAACTTACAAGAATAGAGAGAGAGCAGGCAGATCTTTTTTCTTGTACAAGAATAGAGAGGAGGCGAAGGGCTCCATGGGAAAGAACAAATAATTCAAAGTTTTTTTCTTGAAAAAGAAGAGAGAAAGTTTTTTTTCTTGGAAAGGAAAAAAGCAGGCTAGGGTTTCTTGGGAGAAGAAAGGGCAGCACACAGAACTTTAATGAATTGTACTACTATCTAATTTAAGTTAGAATATTTATATATATATATATATATATATATATATATAAATGATTATTTCTTTTTTATAATAAATAAAAGGAATTATAATTTTTTAAAAATTAATTAGTAACAAGTAATTAATTTATACTTTTAAATTTGTATATCTATAATTGATATGCTTTTAAGTATAGCGTTTTACAAGATATTTAATATTATGATTATTATTATTATTATTATTATTATTATTATTATTATTATTATTATTATTATTATTATTATTATAGCTATATTTTATAATATTGAATAATTTTAGCCGAATTTCCGCACCCGTATCCATACTCGGATTCGCACCCCCGAATCTTAAAATTTAAATTTTACCGAATCCGACTCTCGGATTCGCATCCGTCTCGGATACCCGCACCCGAGTCCGAGCAACTTAGATATCAACAACTTCAGCTACGTAGGTTAGTAGTTTTAGGAATCTTCAACCTCTTAGAACCAATCATATACCAATATAATCTCTAACGCATAAAGATGCAGCACGGAGGCCTGGATTACCCTTAGAGGCCCCATTTGTATCGATTTTTTACCAACCATTAGAATGTGCACACTATCTCACTATGGTAGATTTGAAAATAGGTCTGTGCACTTCAAACAATGCTACCAAGTGATGAAAATTCTTTGATATATATATGTGTAAGCAAAATTCCATTTCATAAGATTTCTGAGAGTGCTATTAATGTCCCAAATGACCTTTAGGGTAGAGTAAGAGCCCCAATGAATAAAAATGTTTCTTTTCTTCCAAAGACACCATAAGAAACATTAGGAACAACACTAAGATTGTCGTTTGCCTACCATTTCCTTGAGCATCTCACCACTTCTTTAAAGATTGCCTCACCTGAATCCATGGACATGTAATACCATCAGCAGTAGTAAAAGAGTTTCAAACACATCATTCAACTTCACCGTTAAGAAACAGATGATCCATAGACTCCTTAATTTGAACCTCATAACAATGACAAACGTGAGAGGTAGGATTCCATAGATCCATAAGTGAATCTACATGGAATTTATGAGTCCATACCCCTCCAAGTAAAGAATGATATTCTGAAAGGAAGCCGTTTCACCCAAATGTTATTAAAAAATTCGATTCCTCCTCTTTCTTTTTCAACAACTCCCAACTTTTTCACTATGTATTTTCCTGAGCTTGTTTTATCCCACCAAGGTCTATCCTCCATATCATCATGCCTACAATAATTCAAGTGGCTGCATATGTTCAACAATGTTACAAGGAAGATAATGCCTCATTAAATCATAATCACACTCATTGTTAGTTAAATAAACTTTTGTGGTAAGTACCTTTGATTGCTTATTAAATAAACTTAGTCCAATTATCAAACCATCCCACCATAATAATTGCTCAATTTTCTACCTAGTTTGAAGCATATCCTTCCGCAGTTCTGAACCTCATTTCCACTGGACAAGAGAAGATGTTTACTTCTTATAATATTTGTTCCACATGAAATTAGCCCAAATAGTTTTTTTAATCCTAAACCTCCACCAGAGTTTAGTCTACATGACTTGTGACACCTCAAACCTAAACTTGAAACCCAACCCTCCTTCTTTCTTAGGTAAACAAACTTTGTCCCAAGTAGTCAATGTTCATTTTTTCCTACAACTTTGTTACTACAATTTTTTTTTTGTTATTTAGAAATTGAATGTCAAGTGTAACCAGTATTGGGCAACACATTTGAATAAATTGGTTAAGAATAGACTTCTAAAAAATAGTAATTAACTAAATTAAATGATTTATGTGACAAAAAAAAAAACAAATACTTTTTATGTGAATAAGTTAAAGTTAGATGATTTTTATGTGATATAAAAAATTTTAAAAAATATTTTTTGTGTGATAATCTGTGAAGTTAAATGGCATTTCTGAAACAACATGTAGAAATATGACTTTTATGGGATAAAAACAAAATTAAATGAATGATTGTGTGTGAAATTACTCAATAAAAATTACAAGAATGCAAAATTTTCCTTAAATAATCCAATCTTAAAATTTAAGTTTTAGCTAACTTTGACTCATATAATAAAAATTCAAAAATACCGTTTATAATATCATTTATTTTCCCTCAATATATCATTTTGTAGAGCCACATTCTTTTTTAAGCAATACATTTTTCGATTCTATCATATTCCTAAATCTTATTCTGCCTAGTTTCATCTTGGAAAAAGTGAATTTCTTACATGTTAGTAAAACTGAAGAAGACAATTTTTATAGAATGATGACCATAGATTTAGGAATTTAACCATCCAAAAAGATCATGTCTTTTTGGATGTTCTTCGAGTCCTATAATTTTGATAGATTTTACAATTAGATTTTTACTTGTATTGAATTGTTTTTTTAAAAACCATTTATGTTGAAACTAATATAGCTTTAAGCTAAACTTATCAGGAACTTATGACTAAGTAAAAAGAGGAAGTGTCTAGTTCAAAATGAGGTGATAGAGTAGAAGAACTAGAAGACTCTTTGGATGAATCCAACTCAAAGAAATCTATCCAAGAAATTTATGACTAAGGAAAAAGGGGAAGTGCCTAGTTCAAAATATGGTGATAGGTTAGAGGAACTAGAAGACTATTTTGATGAATCCATTTCTATTAGCTTGGGAGGAAAATAAGAGCAACAATCAATCAGAATCATTGGTAACAGAAGAAAATCTGACCAGAAAATTATATCATAGAACATCATCATGGGCATGGACCAACTTCAAAATACGGAGATGAAAACAACAACCTTGGACAGAAAATACCACCAGATCACCAGAATCAAGCCCATCAAAGACAAATTTATTTTGTTAGCAATGAATGATGGTCTCATAGATAAAAAGGGAACAATGGCATTACAAGTGTCTAAACATACCAATAAGGAGATCTCAACAGCTAAAGTAACTCAGAAGGTAACATAGACAAAAATATGGAAAGAAATGGAGGTATTAAAAGATCAAAAAAATGAAGAAGTCATTCTTAAGAATTTCCCCAAGGAAGCATATCTCCCTAAGAGCTCCTGCTAGAAAAACAAAGAAAAAAAATCAAAAAATTATACAAGTCAAGAGGGTGATTCAAAAGAGGATAGTGTCGTCAAAGTATAAATGATGATGAAGGCACTAGTTTGAAATATTAGGTCTGTTAGAAAATAATAGACATTTCAAAGACTCGTTAGCCTACAAAACCAATGTAAGCACTCTATTGTAGCTCTGAAGGAACCATTTCAAAACTGTAAACATCTGCAGAAATATAGAAGAAGGCTAGGAATGGAAACAACTATTGCTAATACTAATGACAAGATTTGGGTATTTCTGGATACTAGTATACAATGAAAAATCTTGATGTATACGGAATAACTGATTACTCTGAAGTTGTGTCATCAAGACTGGCAAATATTTCATTTCAACTTTTTATTATGCTCAATCTGATAAAAGAAAAAGGTAGGAACTATGGGATAACTTTTATTTTCTAGCCACTAACATGGAATTACCATGGATTATTGGAGGAGATTCTAATCTTATTGTCTCAGGGAAGAGAAATTAGGTGGACTATCAGTAACAGTAGAAGAATGTGAAGATTCTACCTTCTGCATAAATTCATGTGGGATTTGCGATGTGGGATTTATAGGAAACACTTACACTTGGTGGAATGGTAGAGTTGTAGAGGATTGCATTTTTTAAAGGTTGGACAAAGTGATTTTCAATATCTAGTATCAGAATATCTTTCCTCAATTGAAGTTGAACACCTATCTAAAATTAGTTCAGATTATGCCCCTTTGATCATTTCATCTGAAGAAGAAACTCTCAACTTAATTAAACCTTTTAGATTCTTAAACTTTTGGACTCAATATGACACTTTTAAGGAGTTGATGATTCAGCACTGGAGATGTGCTTTTGAAGAAACTCCGTACCTAGAATTCAAACAAAAGATGAAAAACCTTTAAAAGGCCCATCTTAAAAGCTATCTCAGTTTCAATATAAAGGCTTTAAAAAAAAGTTCAACACAAGTAGAAATTTGATTATAATTTTTTTTTACAATTGTAGGACTCCAAGAACATCCAGATAGACATGACCTTTTTGGATGATTCAATTCCTAAATCCATGGTCAACATTCTATGAAAAATGCCTGCTTTAGTTTTGCTAACATGTAAAATAATCATTTTTTCCATGATGTTAAACTAGGCAGAATTTTTTATAGGAATATGATAGAATCAAAGATAGGTGTTGTTTAAAAAGGATGTGGCTCTACTAGACGATATATAGAGGGAAAACAAATGTTAACATAAATATGGTTTTTGATCTTTTATTCTATGAGTCAAAGTTAGTTAAAACTTAAATTTTGAGATTGGATTATTTAAGGAAATTTTGAATTCTTGTAATTTTATTGAGTAATTTCACTCATAGTCATTCAATTTTAAGTTTATCACACTAAATCCACTTTTCTATGTCTTGTTACACATACGTCATTGAACCTTAAGGATTATCACACAAAAAATATTTTTTTAATCTTTTTGTATCATATAAAAGTCATCAAACTTTAACTTTATCACATAATTTATTTATTTATTTTTTGTATTTTTTGTGACATCAAGTCATTTAATTTAGTTAATTACTAATTTTTTTTAGAAGTGTATTTCTTTAATCAATTTAATCAAATATGCTGCTTAATAAGGGCTGCACTTTCAATATCTAAATCAAAAGATTTTTGTAAACTTTATTTAGTTCTTTTATGTTTAACTGAAAAAATGAACAAAGCAATAACTAAACATTGCCTCTTGATTTTACAAGAAAGTTTAACTGTAATTAACTTACAACTAATCATTTCAACTTTCAATAAAATTAATTAAAAACTATTGACATAATCAAAATAATTCACGAAATAATATCTTTTGAATTATTAATTTTATTGAAAGTTGAAATAATTAGTTGTAAGTTGATTACAGTTTTTTCTTGTAAAATTAGGAGGCAATGTATAGTTATTGCATATCTTTTGAATTATAGTGAGATATGAAAGATTTATCGTATAATATCAAAATCCTGACATACATATGAAAAAACTCAACAAATAAATTTATAGAAATAAATAAATAGAAAAGGATAAAACAAAAAATGATATAAAAATAAAGGCCTCATATTTTATGTAGTTTCATAGTGTTACATCAACTATTTTAGCTTATATTAGTTTTAAGAGTCTCTAAATATATTTTGTTACGACCCAATTCACTAGGCCGTGCGGGCACCTACTCTACCACCTAGATAAGAGAACCCTCAACCCCCAAACCTAACATGTGGAAAAATAAACAAGTCATAAGCTAACACCCTAAATGGTTATGAAATTGCCATAAATTAATTAAACCTCCAAAGTTGTTTTACAAGGAAACATACTAACACCCCCAAGGAACAAGTCTAAACAGGTACAAGAGTTTCTAAGAGTACAACTTATAAAAGAAATAAGGAACAACTCCCACCATAAGGAAAGAGGAGTAGAAGCTATCGAAGATCATCCTCTTCACCTATGAAACATCACTGAATTCCTGCAACCAGACTATGTCATGTGACATAGCAAAAGAGTAGTATCTGTATAAACAACATATATTGGTAGACAAGATCAATTGACTCGAACCTGCCACATAATGTGGAGTAGACAAAAGAGAACATGCAATATGAAAATTACACCATCCAGAGTCTCTATCCACCTGTTTTTACTATCACGGGTATAATGCCCATAAATTAGTACACTTTGATCCTAGCTTCCTACCTCATTCTGATGTCAACTCTACCATTAACACATTCGACCCTTTTTTCCCACTCTAAGTATTTCTAAGCCCACATGTAATGTCACTCTAGACGTCACCATAAGGCTTCCCAAGTCTACATGTGATATCACCCTAAGGCTTCCCAAGCCTACTTGTGATTTCAGAGTCTTCTCAAGCCCACCTGTGATGTCACTCTCATATTAGATCATAGCCTAACCCTTCTACTACATTAATATCCATAATTACATGACCACAATAATGCCAAATCATATCCTAACTTTTCTATCATATAGAAATTCATGAGTGTAAGATAACCCTTAATTCGATTAATCAACCTACTATCTTGGACCTTTCACACCCATACCTAAAATTGGCGCCTTAGGCTAACTCAGTCATTTTAATTCAAATTACCCTAACCAGATAAATTCTAAAAACACTAGACAACCATGACCTATCTCATCATTTAACCATACACTAGACTTTCGGTCATCTGTCTAACGTAACAACCACCATTTCAATAACCAATAACATTATGATTAACAGAAACATAGTTTAGAACAACTAAGAATCGAGTCCCCATAAACTTAATCCAATAGTTAAAATAATTATAATCACAAGTACAATATAGATCGGACTCCTAGTCCTCGCCTTGGATTCATATGCACAACCCGCAATATCGTAAAAACATGCCAATCACATACAGTAGCAATCACGAATACATAGACTTCCAATCATAATATTATGAAATCAACCTATACTCGGAATCAACCATTTGATAAAGAACATGCATATCTTCATAAATTCGTCTTTCATAGATGATACTCCCAAATTACACTTTCCAAAAGAAGTATAAGCGGTCGTTGCCAAATAAAGAACCCAACTTGTAGGTTGGGGTCGATCCCACGAGGAATATGGTTTAGACTTCAACTCAACTCACAATTATCTCTTTTTGGTCAAACTATTTCCGAGAAAAGTAGCCAAAGGGGGGTTTTGTAACTATAGTAACAGTTTGTTGATTTAAGTTAATAAGTAACAAGTAAGCAAGATTCATAGTTTAGAGATCAATATAAGATGAAAACTAGGGTATATGTGTTCCCCACAAGCTCTTAACACAATACTCCTAATAATAGTACTTCTATCCTAGTGTTTGACATGCAAGGCCGATAAATTATGTATCCCTAAGTGATTGATAATCTAAGTAGGAACTTTCACCTGCGACTTGGTAAATCTATGGCTGTGCGCTTTACTAACCCTTACCTTTACCCCAGATTAGTCCTCATGTCAATTGAGTTGGGTATTCACCCTCAGGTCAACTGATTAAAGTCAGACTATTAAATAGCAACACATCCTTAACTGAATCTCTATTGTTTAATCTATTTTTCATTCATTACCCCCTTAGTTAGGCAAGTAGGAAAGAGGCGAGTTCTAATGTTGTGCACCGCTAGAAAGACTTTTAAATGAAAAGATCAATACATGCATAAACACTATTCAAGAATTACTTAGCTATTAGTCATACGTTGTTAATTGCTCATGGTTCCCACAACCCTAGTTGTGGATTTACCTACTTATGCTTGAAGATTCACAATTCATATTAGGGTTAAAAGAAATCATGAACTTACAATTAGAATAGATGAAAACCAAAATCTTGAATTGAAATTCAAAGTGCAAATTGCATAAAACCAACTTTCGGAATTAAATTGCTAAGAGCTTGCAAAAAAATCCCAAAAGACCAAAACAAAAGTCTACAATATTGTCTAACTCCCAAAAATGGAAATAACAACTAGTATTTGTAGAAACTAAATCCTAAACAAAGCAGAAAAACAAAATAAGGAAAACTAGGTCAGACGCGGTTTTTGATCGACGACCAGACCTACAAACTGTGGATCAACCTACGGTTCGTGGGTCACCTTCGTGGTTCAACACTTAGAAATTATTTTCAGGACCTTCAAACGATGAACCCACCTATGGTCCGTGGATTGGGCTACGGTCCGTCCTGTTCTTCCGTGGTTCAAGTACTGGAACTTCAATTCTCTGAATCAAACGACGACCATCAATCTACGGTTCGTCATTCACTCTACGGGGGGTCGTTTGCCTCCGTGGTTCCATACTTGGTCAGACTTCCTTGAACACACACCCACGAACCATCACATATGGACCGTCATTGGAATTATGGTACGTGGTTTGGCGCTGTCGACTGCTTTTGCTGCCACTTCAGTTCTTTTTCATTTCAACCGCTTACAAATCAATTTCCTGCCAAAGATTACATAAAAACATTATATATAATAACAAAATAGCCCAAGACACACACAAACTCTAAGTGAAATGCATCAAAAATACCGTAAACTCACTGTATATCAACACCTCAACTTAAACTTGTTATTTGTTCTCAAGCGACACACTAAAACTCTAAACGACACTTATGTAGAAGAAAACATACAAACTCAAGCAATCACATGGCTTTCTCAATCAATTCCATCACTTAGTGCAAATCTTTTCATTTAGACTCAACAAGCTAACTCATGCGGATCAACACATGACATATACAGACCAATAGACATCACCAAATACACTTTTCAACAATCACCAAGGTACCAACTCTCCAACAATGTAACTAGTGCCCTCACTTCAAAGAAATCCTTTTTCACACAACAAATCTGATTTTTAAGTTTAAGGATTCAGTCAACACTCACGATCGTAAGTGAATTCAAATACAGTTAGTGCTCAATACCATAGGCTTGCCCTTATTTTCACTGCATAGACTCTCCAAACTAGTCACTAGGATTACTATAGGACTTTATTAGCTTATATCGTAGGCTCGGGGTTAGGTAGGATACATTTGGGTACTTTTAGTGACTTTTCTGCCCTCCTTGACATTACACTGGCTATTTACCTCTTTTCTCAACCAATTTTGACATATTTTTATTTTCTACTCTTTTCCTTGTCTTTCTTCAACACAGATGTGCTTTGACTTTTTTGCTCTTCTTTTCTCTTTTTCTCTTTCACTTTTCTTTTACTTCTTCATTCTTTGTTATTTAACATCATTATCACTCCTTTTGTTTCTTTTGAATTCAGTCACATCTTTTTCTATCATTTTCCTTCTTTTACACACAACTCTTTTCATACCCTTTTTCTTTCAATTTCTTTTTTCATAGCCACCCTCAACTTATGTATTTTGCATGAGTTGAGGTGCACAATGTCCAAGGTCGGACTAGGGCCAAGATTAAGGTAACTTCTAAATCAACATAGGTTTTTGGCGTAAGTTAAGGTGTACATGTCCAAGGAGGGACCAGGGCCAAAATGGTCGTTTTAAGGAAGGTGATTTAGGTGTATTGAAAGAACTGCTATTCGTTAGGCTCAAATATTTGGATCAAAGAGAGCATTTATTTCTTTTGGTTGGATATTTTTTTAGGCTTTAGTGGACTTATTTGAACAAGGGCCTATGATCATTTCTCAATTTCTAGCCTAGATTTTCTTAGCATGACCAACGGGGAATGTTCTCGATTGGCACATACTGCATGAACATACAAAATCTACTCACACACACTTGACACATTGTTTCATTATCGAATTATTGAAGCACACAGTTCAAGTTTTAGCTTAAGTCATGCTATCATACCGGTTCCTATGTCACATGTAGATCCAAACACATTCAACTCATTAAACCTATAGATTTAGCACATTTTAAAATTTTGGACAGGTATCAATTTCATGCTCTTATGTCATCATGCTTTCATTCTTCTACTTACTTCTACACATACAATCCTACACATGTCGGTTCAACATAAAAGTAAAGCAGTCCCTTGGGGAAAAAGAACACAGGCAAGAAAACCCCAAGGAAGGGTTATGAGTTGGGTTAGTCAGATTTCACCCTATCACTCACAACCCATTTACCCCACCCCCATGAAAAAAAGGTGCAATTGCGCTCAATGCACAAAAAGAACATAAAATAAAGAATATGGTGAAGCAAACCTGTGGCGCATATGCGCCGAAGACCCATCAAGATGCAAGTGGATTCGGTTTCCTGGAACCCGCTAGATCAGCAATAGGAACGCCATCAATAGAACCCTCATCAATAGTGGGAACACAGTCAGTAATTCTCATCGAAATAGAAGGGTTAACATCAACCTCTAGGGCCCGCTGCTGCCGCAACTCCTTATCTATAATAGACTGCCTCTAGGCTGCCTCAAATTGTTGTCGCTTCCTCTTATTCGCCCGCTGGGCCTCCTTAGTATCGGAAGCATGATCAGAAGAGCGGTGGTGCTTCCCGGCCGCACGGGAAGGGTCGGGTGGTGGCATAGTGTCGCCAAAGAGAGCAGTCGTCACCACATCATCCTTCTCAATCACAGGTGCAACCTTCGGTATAGTCTCAGTAGGGGCTAGCAAAGCATGAAAATCAGATCGGAGCCTATCCAACTCCATCTGGAAAGTGGCAACATCAATGGTGGGACCAAGATGCTCCAAAACCCTCAACTCGAAAGCATCTAGCCACATGTTGACCTCTTGAATCTTCACGTCTATCATCCGCTCCATACGAGGCTCTGACTCCTTAACAGATCGCTGCATCTAGGGCCTCATGTGCTGCAACAAAGTAGCCATCTGGGTCTCCAACTTCTGGACTCGGGCCAGAGGAACTAAGGTGGACCCTAAAGGGAGAGTGGCTTGAGATAAGCTCGCAGCTTGACTAGTGGCGGTGGAAGGGGGAGACTGTACATCCGTGGTAGTGGGAGGTACGGAAGCATCATCAGCCTGTGCCACCTCAACCTGCTTAACCTCTCAAACTAAATCATCACCCAAGGGAGGAATGACAACTAGTGTACTCCGATGCGGGGCAGCGAGGTTAGTATCATCCTGGATGACCCCAACATCCAATATCTTGGTCACCTCGACCAATCTATCACAGTGCCATATAGGCACAGTAGACTCTTTACACAATTGGAAAATCAAGCATGTGAATGGTATGGTTGTCGTCCTCCGGAAGACCCTCTCATGGATCTCAACAGGAATGATCCGGGAGAAATCAACCTCTAATCCCACTAGTAGTGCAACAAACATCATCGCTCGGTCCCAAGTAACGACATTGTCTGCCTGTGTGGGGGACAGTCTGGTACGGACGATGGACCACCAAAATTTGGCCCGAAAACTCAGAGTAGCCTTTTTGATCGGCAACTGCATATTTTGCACCAACTCAATGCTCTCTCCCTTATCAGCTATATGGCGTGCCATCCACCGAAGTAGTGAATCTCTCTGCTCGGAGTTTTATAAAGCATGACCCTAAACTATCCACATCCGGTAGTGCTACTCCGCCGTATTGATAGGCAGAGTGTGTCACACTGTAAATAAAACGGTAGATGGTGGTCTCAGAAATGTCAACCGGTAGGCCCCGCACCATGGTAGTTGGGAGAGGTGGCTGATACAATACTTGGTGCATGGTGGCAAGGCACTAGAGACGGTGGTAACATATGAGGCATATAACTCCTGCACCATCTCCTCGCTATATCTCCCTAGACTCTCAGCCATCTAGTCACACTTGTGCTGCTTAAATAGAGCATGAATGGAGGGTATTGTGTGGAGGCTCCCTGTTAGAACTCGATGGTCCTCAGTAATTGGACGGGCTATATTTCTGTGCTCATTCAAGGCCTTCCAGTCAACATAAATCTGGTACTGGCCCTCAACACACTACTTATTCAGCTCGATGGCACTGTGAACTGGCTCAACTATAGTGTTGGGTGGGTCCTGTGCATTCCCCGTGCTATCGGCATCAGAAGAAGAGGTGAAAGTACCACTGGAACCAAATCCGGAATACGACTTAGAGCCGGACTGCGACTCTTCTGCAGGTGAAGCCCCCTCTTTAGACTGGGAGGAAGTGACCTTGACCTCATCACTGGATGATATAATCTGCCTGGCCCTGTTCCTCGTGGTCCAGGGGGCAGGGGAGCCTTTGGTGGTCTTCAGGATGTACTCGTCCTCACTGGACTCATTCAGCAGGCGACAAGATGGTGCAACAGATTTTGACTTTCCCTTTTTTGCGTACTTGGGTGCTTGTTTTGGGGACATGGTATTTGTGGAATACATGTTAGTACTTAAAGAAGTCAACAAGACCCAAGAATTTTTTTTAGAACACCATGTGGACTTAGACAAAGAATTTAAAAAGTTTTGGGCAGCTCCGTAGGTCAGGAAGTCATATTATTGAGTCTCTGATGGAGAACTACGGATGTGCAGAATGGTCCGTCGATCAAACAATGGACCATAGTCCACACCATGGTTCCTGACTTAGCCAATTTTTGTGTGCAGTTGATATACGGACCACGACCTACGGTCCGTGGATTGAGGTCGTTGATCAGTGCTGTGCAGGTTTTGGTTTCCAAATTCATACAACACATTCAATACAATAATCAACCTATTTTGAGTCTAAACATGCATTTCAACATATTATGTGGTAGTCTATCATTCCTAGGGTGTCATTCATTTAAATCCCACATTTAATCAAACAAGCTTTGAAAGCCTAACTTAAGACACCCGCTTAGACATCGAATCCTCTTTATTTAATTAAATTTAAAAACACACTCCATATACCGTCGTTACAAGGATAGTGTTTGAATTATTTTATACCAATTGATCATGCAAATTCCTACCCAAGGTCAAGTACAAATTCGTTAATTTCAATTTAAACAGTGAAAAAAAATCAAAGTTTTGGTGAGATCGATTACCTTACAAGCAAAACGAAGTTGAGGTGTGTGCTGGTTCTGACTTCTTCTTAAGACCCAATAAAAATTGACACCAAACCTGGACTTGAATGAGTGTTTGTGGAAGAAAGAAGGTTGGGAAAACAATGGAAATTGGGGGAATGGATTTTTGGGAGAGATTTGGGGGAAATGGGAGTAAAAGAATGGAAAGGGAAGATGTTATTGATGAAATTTAGGAGTTGGAGGGGTCTTTTTGGGTGTATGGATATTTTGAAACGGTTGGGGGAAATGAGGGAAATGGGGGGTTAATTTAAAAATGAAAGGTTTTATTTTGGTAGGGGTCCGGGTCGGGTCGATTGTAAACCTAACTTGGACCCATGAAACCCCATCAAAGGTCTGTGAGTCAATCGACGGTCCGTCAATGGGTTCCATGGATCATGCTGACACTTAGTAAAAATTGAGAGACATACCTGGGATCTATGGATGCCAACCACAGTCCGTGGATGGACCGACGAACCGTCGTTGGGACCCGTAGGTAACTGCATCAACTTATTTTCTGTAGATTTTTCCTTTTCTTCCTTGCACACGTAGCAAACATTAGGACTTCCTTTTTACATTTTTGGACACTTTTTAGACACGGACCCTATTCTATCTATATCTAGCAAACACTAAAACTAAAAATTAACAAACATCTATCTAGAAAACTGCCTATATCGAAAAGAAACTCCTATAGTTGGATAGAATATACATCTTGGGTTGCCTCCCAAGCAACTCTTGATTTAACATTGCGGCTCGACGCAGACACCTTAGTTACTCAGACTTCACCAAGATCCCATTCCTCTATCACTTCATTGACACTCTCAGATTTTCCCAAGTAGATCTTTATCCTCTGTCCGTTCACCTTGAACCTCGTTCCTTTCTTGTTCTCGAGTTCAACCGCTCCATGTGGAAATACTTGAGTTACTTTGAATGGCCCGGTCCACTTAGACTTGAGTTTGCCAGGAAACAAGTGCAACCTTGAGTTAAATAAGAGCACCAAATCACTGACAACAAATTCACGCTTATCGATCTTCTGATCATGGTACTTCTTCATCTTCTCCTTGTATAAGGTTGAACTTTCATATGCTTTTAGGCGAAACTCATCAAGCTCATTCATGTCATTCATTCTTTGACTTGATGCGGCGCCCCAATCCAAATTCAACATCTTTAGCGCCCACATTGCTTTATGCTCTAGCTCTACATGCAAATGACAAGACTTCCCATATACAAGTTGGTAGCGGAAAATACCTATGAGAGTTTTGAATGCAGTGCGATAAGTCCATAGAGCATCATCAAGCTTCCTTGACCAATCAGTTATGTTAGCATTTACGGTCTTTGCAAGAATTTGCTTTATCTCGCGATTTGACACTTTAACTTGCCCACACGACTGTAGATGTAAGGGGTTGCTATTTTGTGGCGAACACCATACTTCTCAAGCAACGCCTTCAACAGTTTATTACAAAAGTGAGGACTTGATGTACCAAATCTGGAGAACATATTCTTTTTTAGGAATGCGGTGAAACTCTTTCCTTCATTGTTTGGAAGCGCGACTGCTTCCACCCATTTCGATGCATAGTCAACCGCCACAAAAATGTACTTCATCCCATTCGAACGCACAAATGGACCCATGAAGTCAAGACCCCAAACATCAAAAAGTTCAATCACCAGTATTGGATTCATTGGTAGTTCTTGCTTTTTCGAAATTCCTTTCTCACGCTGGCAACGATCACAAGACTTATGGGATGTTCGGATACAACTATGGTACCCATCAACAGGCGATGAATGACACACCTCTAGTATACTCATCATCTCAACCTCGAGCACACAGCGACGAATAATCCTATCAGTACAAACACGAAACAAGTAAGGATTATCCCAAAAGAATTTCTTCACATCAGACAAACTTTTTCCTTTGGTGAAATGACAAATCCGATGGAACCAAATCACTTGCCAAGTAGTTAGCAAAATCTGCAAACCAAGGGATAAGATCATAAGAAGCAGCCAATACCTGTTCATCAGGGAACACATCATTAATCTCAACTCCATCCTCTAGCTTGATCATAGCTGCTTCCTCTAGTGTGGACCAGTGATCGGCAACCTTATTTTCAGTTCACTTTCTATCATTTACCTCAAAATTGAACTCTTGCCGTAGGAGCACCCATCTAATCAACCTTGGTTTTGCATCCTTTTTAGCCATCAGATACATCAATGCAGAATGGTCAATATGCAATATGACCTTAGTACTAAGCAAGTAGGATCTAAATTTCTCAAATGCGAAAACCACCGCAAGGAGTTCCTGTTCAGTTACCGTATAGTTCTTTTGAGCCACTTTTAGAGCTTTGCTGGTATAGTAAATTGGATGAAGAATTTTATGTCGCCTCTGTCCTAATACCACACCAACCGCCACCCCACTTGCATCACCCATCACTTGGTTTCCCCCAACCCGATGAAATAATGATAGGTGCCGAAGTTAACTTTTCTTTCAACTCTCCAAATGCTCTCAGACAAGCATCATCAAAATCAAACTTACACTCTTTTTCAAGTAGCTTGCACAATGGGTGTGCAATTTTAGAGAAGTCTTTTATGAACCTCCGGTAGAAACCTGCATGCCAAAGAAAACTTCGAACACCTTTAACAGAGATGGGTGGTGGAAGCTTTTCTATTACCTCAACTATAGCTCTATCAACCACAATACTTTTTTGCGAAATTCGATGACCTAAAACTATACCCTCTTTCACTATAAAGTGACACTTTTCCTAGTTGAGCACAAGATTGCACTCTTCACACCGTCTTAGTACCTCAGCCAAATGTGTCAAACAATCATCAAATGAGTCACCTACCACAGAAAAATCATCCATAAATACCTCTATTGTGTCCTCCACTATATTTGAAAATATCGACATCATACAACATTGGAAGGTCGCTGGAGCATTACATAACCCAAATGACATCCTTTTGAAGGCGAAAGTCCCATAAGGGCAAGTGAAGATGGTTTTCTCTTGGTCTTCCGGAGCTATGTAGATTTGATTGTAGCTAGAGTACCCATCTAGAAAACAATACAAACCCTTACCAGTGAGAAGATCTAGCATTTGATCCATGAATGACATTGGGAAATGGTCTTTCTCAGTCCATGCATTTAACTTGCGGTAGTCCATACACACTCTCCAACTGGTCACCAGCCTCATTGGAATAAGCTCATTTTTGGCATTACGAACCATAGAGATTCCTCCTTTCTTTGGCACACACTGACCTGGGCAAACCCAACTACTATTGGCAATGGGATATATAACTCCAACATCCAACCACTTAATGATCTCCTTTTTCACAACCTCTTGCATAGGGGGATTTAGTCTCATTTGATGCTCAATACTTGGCTTGTTTTCCGGCATGAGTTGGATTTTGTGAGAACAAATACCCCAATAATGTCCGCAATAGTCCAACCTGTAGCCCTCTTAAACCACTTCAACACCGATATCAAAGCCTCTATTTGCCCTTCACTCAAGTCAGCAGCAACAATAACGGGCAAAGTTCTATTTTGTCATAAGTATACATACCTCAACTGATATAGAAGAACCTTAAGTTCCAGTTTTTGAGGCTCATCAATAGATGATTTTGCAGGTGGGGTGTCTCGATTCTTCATGTCTAATTGATACGCTCAAATTACACCTCCCTAAAGAGGTATAAGCGATCCTTGTTAAATAAAGAACCCAACTTGTATTTTGGGTTCGATCCCACGAGGAATATGGTTTAGACTTAAACTTAACTCACGATTATATTCGTTTAGTCAACTTATTTCCGAGACAAGTAAGTAAAGGAGGGGGGGGGGGTTTGTGATATAAATAACTGATTATTGTCAAGTAACAAGTGAGCAAGATTCGAACTTTGTTTTTATCAATGAGAGAGAGAAACTAGGGTATATGTGTTCCCCATAAGCTCTTAACACAGTAATCCTAATAATAGTAATCCTTTCCTAGTGTATCACATACAAAGTGGTAAGTTATGTATCCCTAAGTGCTTGGTCTGCCAAATAAGGAATTTCACCCCACACCTTGGTCCGACTACGTGTGTATAATTTACTAACCATTACCTTTACCTCAGATTAGACATCATATCAATGTATGGCTTAGTTTTCACCCTCGCACCAATTGACATTAGACTATTAGATAGTATCACACTAAATCTCCGTTGATAATTCTTTTCTCATTGACTACCTCCTTGGTTTGGCAAGTAGCAACAAGGCGAGTTCTAACACATGCACTCGTTAAAAAGACTTCTAAGAGAAAGAATTACCAATCCATGCATCAAAACTAGTCAATAATTACTTAGTTATTATTTATACGTTGTTAATTGCTCATGGTTCCCACAACCCTAGTTGTGGATTTAGTTACTCATGCTTGTAAGAACACAATTCATAATTGTAGAAGAAGAATTTATGAGCTTACGTATTGAGTAGAAGAAACCCATAATCTCCAATTGAAATTCAAAGCAAGAATCTTTATAAACTGAAATTAGGAAATGAAATCGCTAAAATTTGCAAGTTAATTACCAAGAAAATACCAAGAACTAAAATAATGCTATGGTGTCTAACCCCAAAAAATGAGGTTTACATGCCCTATTTATAGAAAAACATGTCCTAAACAAAAAGGAAATGAAATAAGGAAATAAACTTTTCTGGACGTGACTTCAATAGACGATATCGACCTATGGCCGTGGACTGACCTACGATCCGTAGGTCTCTTTCGTGGCTCAAGACTTAGGCAATTTCTTAGAAGTTTTGGAACCTTCAACTCGCAGTTGCAATCGATGGACGTGCAGTACGGACCGTAGGTCGATCCACGATCCATGGGTCCTCTTTTGTGGCTCCACATTTAGAAATTTTCATCAGGTACTGGAACTTCAACTCTCAGTGATCATTGATGGACGTGCAAGATTTTTCGTGGGTCGACCTATGGTCTGTGACTCGCCTCCATAGTTCCACACTTAGTCAGACTTCCTAAATGAGCAATGCACGCCTGCCTACTGATGGATCGTGACTGGACTTACGGTCCGTAGGTCACTCTCGTGGGTGGCCACTTTTACAAAATTTTAGCTGTATCTCTCTCGACCTCGTCCAAGCCTATTTCCTGCAAATTTAGCACAACAAACATTAGTTCTAATACAAAATGGCCCTCGACACACACAACTCTTAAGTGAAATGTATTAAAAATACTGTAAACTAACGATATATCAACACCCTCAACTTAAATTCGTTGTTTGTCCTCAAGCGATGCACTAAGACTCTAAACGACACTTGTGTAGAAGTAGACATTCAAACTCAAGCAATCACATGGCTTTCTATCCAAACTACCTTTTCTAGTGCAAATCTTTTCTCATAGACTCAACAAGATAACTCATGCAGATCAAGATATGACAAAGATCGACCAATAGACACACAACACACTTTTTCATAATTACCAAGGTACCAACTCTCCGACAATGTAATTAGTGCCCTTACTTTAAACGAAATCCTTTTCACACAGAAGATATGAATTTAGATTTTTAGGATTCATTCAAGACTCACGCTCAGAAGTGATTTCAAGTACAGTTAGTGCTTAATACCATAGGCTTGCCCTTATTTTCACTGCTTAGACTCTTTAAACTAGTTGCTAGGATCACTATAGGACTTTCTTAGCTTGTAACGTAGGCTCAGGGTCAGGTGTGGTACTTTCTTAGCTTGTAACGTAGGCTCAGGGTCAGGTGTGGTACATTTGGGTACTTTTTTGTGACTTTGTGCCCTCCTTGAAATTACATTGGCTTTTTACCTCTTTTCGATCTATTTTTGACATCCTTCCTTTTTACCTTCTTTCCCTTGACTCTTTTCACCATGGATGTGACTTTTGACTTTGTAGCTCTTATTTTTTAATTGTTTTTTTCACTTTCTTCTTTTTCTTCAACTTTATTTTTCAGCACTTTTATTTATCATCTTTTTGCTTCTTTGGCACAAAGTCACATCCTTTTCCATCTTCTCTTTTTCTCTTTTCAACACAAAACTCTTTTCATACCTATTTTTCTTTCGGTTTCCTCTTTCGTAGGCACCCTCAACTTATGGAATTTCCATGAGTTGAGGTGCACAATATTCGATGTCGGACCAGGGCCAATGATTGATGTCACTTTTTGCATTAGCCACCCTTAACTTAGGCTTTTGGCCTAAGTCAAGGTGCACATGTCCAAGGAGGGACCGGGGCCAAAACAATTATTTTAGGGAAGGTGAGTTAGGTGAATCAAAAGAAGTGGTCTATTTTAGGCTCAAATAATTGGATCAAAGGGAACATTGATTGCATTTGGTTAGATCATTTTAGGCTTATGTGGACTAATTTGAACAAGGGCCTATGATCACTTCCCAACTTCTAGCCTAGATCATCTTAGCAGGACCAATGGGGCAAGTTCTAGATTGGCACAGACTGTCTGAACATTCAACTTTTCTCACATACTCTTGGTACATTGTTTCATTATCAAATTATCAGATTACCCAGTTCATGTTTTAGCTTAAGTCATGAGATTAAATCGGTTCTTATCATGTCACATTGAGATCCAACACATTCAACTCATCAAGACTATAGATCTAGCACAATTCAATATTTTTTTTTTGACAGGGATCATTTTTCTCATGCTTTTCACGCCATCATGCTTTCATTTTTCTACTTACTCCTACACATACATTCTTAAACATGCCAGTTCAACATAATTTAAAAACAGTTTCTTGGGGGAAAAGAACACAGGCAATAAAACCCCAAGAGAGGATTATGTGTTGGGTTACTCAGAATTCACCCTATCACTCACAATCCATTTACCCAACCCACAACAAAACAGAGTGCAATTGTCCCCAATGCACAAAAAGTAAAAAATAAAGGATCAGGTGAGGCAAACCCGTGGTGCATAGCGCTAAAGACCTATCAACAAGCGGGTGGGTTCGGTTTCTCGGAGCCTGCTGGATCAATACTCGGGTCACCATCAGTAGTGCCCACATCTATCAACTCAGCACCCTCAGTAGTGCTGCCTTCAACTCTCACCGCACCATCATTCTTCGAATTCTAGATGGTATTGCTAGGAAGTGTGCCAGGCTATCGTGGGTCGACTGTAGTGGACAACTGATTCATTTGCTGCTCAAGTTGCTTGATCGACACTGCATGTGCATCAATTTTTTAACCGATTCCAGACAAGTCATTTTGCATCTCCTTCACATTCTCATCAGTCGAATCAAATCTCTTCATCATCTTCTGTATCATATCCTCAATCCGTGACATACTACCCCCAACTTCCCTATTGCCAGATTTCCAATTTTGAAGAGGAATATAAGGCCCAACTCTATCATTCCTGTTGCCTTTGTTGTTCCGGTCGTAGTTGTTGTCGCGATTGTAGTTCCCATCCTGGACATATTGAACCTCTCGATTGTAGTTACCATAGTTCTAACCTTGGTTTCCTTGACCTTGACACCTATTATCCGAATTGGAACCTTAGGCATTGGCTCGGAAACCCCTCGTCTGATCATTCACGAAGTAAGCATCCTTCCTCATAGTAACATTCCTCATACGGTGGTGGTGGAGTCCTAGTCAAGTAATTCACTGCATTTACCTTTTCTGGACCTCCACTTACATACTTTAATACCAACCCAAGTTCTGTCCTTATTTGCGCCATCTCCTCTCAAATGTCATCGGCAGATTGACTAGGTGCAGCTTGAACTGCAAATGTGCTTCTTCTAGTGTCAGACTTTCGAGTGCTCCATGTTTTATTGTTTTGGGAAATCTTCTCTAGTTTCTCAGCGATCTCCTCAAAAGTGCACTCACCATATGATCCTCCAGTGATAGTATCAAGCACAACCTTACCATTGTCATCTTGACTTCTATAGAAATACTCCTTTAATGACTCATCATCAATGCGGTGGTTCAGAACACTTCTAATGAATGCAGTGAACCTATCCCACGAACTACTCACAGACTCTCCAGGTAGTGCCACGAAGTTGTTGAGTTTATCTTTGTGGTTCAGCTTCTTCGACAATGGAAAGTACTTGGCCATGAACACCTTGTGCAATTGGTCCCATGTATGAATCGAGTTGTACGGAAGCTCAGAAAACCATACAACAGCATCACCGGTCAATAATAAACGAAAGGCTCTCAACCTTATGACATTCATATGTAACTCCTGTCACCCTACACAACTCTTACAAACACTCCTCAACTTGGACATGTGTCCATGCGGATTTTCCGAAGCCATACCAGAAAATAACCCCCTCATTATAAGCATCTATATCAAATTGCTAGTCACTACGAATGTATGCCCAGGAGGTAGAGGAAAGAGAATAATAGGTCATTCAGATTCGACAGTGTTGAATTCGACCCTGTAATTATCACGTAGTCTTGGTTCTAGTGGATCCTGCACCCTCAATGCATCTCCAAGTAGATTATCACCATGAACCTGAGCATTCTCATTATTCACTTGTTCTTCAGGCTCCTCTATGAGTGGATTATCACGGTCCCCTTGATTATTCATCTTTCTCAATGTTTTTCTCAACTATGGATCGTATGGGGTCAATGGTTCGCCTTGACTCTGTGTACTTGGCATACACTAGAGTGGAAACCTGAAGAAAACAAAAACAAAAATAAAAAGTAAAATTAGGAAATAATTGACTAAAGTTCAATAATGTAGTTAAACTTAATCTAAAAGCCTTATTCCTCGGCAGCGACGCCAAAATTTGATACGCTCAAATTACACCTCCCTAAAGAAGTATAAGCGATCGTTGTCAAATAAAGAACCCACCTTGTAGGTTGGGGTTGATCCCACGAGAAATATGGTTTAGACTTAAACTTAACTCATGATTATATTCATATAGTCAACTTATTTTTGAGACAAGTAAGTAAAGGGGGGGGGGGTGTTTGTGAAACAAATAACTGATTATTGTCAAGTAACAAATGAGCAAGATTCGAACTTTGTTGTTATCAATGAGAGAGAGAAACTAAGGTGTATGTGTTCCCCATAATCTCTTAATGCAGTAATCCTAATAATAGTAACCTTTTCCTAGTGTATCACATGCAAAGTGGTAAGTTATGTATCCCTAAGTGCTTGGTCCGCCAAATAAGGAATTTCACCCCGCACCTTGGTCCGGCTATGTGTGTATAATTTACTAACCCTTACTTTTACCTCAGATTAGACATCACATCAATGTATGTCTTAGTTTTCACCCTCGCACCAATTGACATTAGACTATTAGATAGTATCACACTAAATCTCCGTTGATAATTCTTTTCTCATTAACTACCTCCTTGGTCTGACAAGTAGCAACAAGGCGAGTTCTAATACGTGCACTCGTTAAAAAGACTTCTAAGCGAAAGAATTAGCAATACATGCATCAACACTAGTCAAGAATTACTTAGTTATTATTCATACATTGTTAATTGAGCATGGTTCCCACAACCCTAGTTGTGGATTTAGTTACTCATGCTTGTAAGAACACAATTCATAATTGTAGAAGAAAAATTCATTAACTTACGTATTGAGTAGAAGAAATTCGTAATTTTCAATTGAAATTCAAAGCAAGAATCTTTATAAACCTAAATTAGGAAATCAAATTGCTAAAGTTTGCAAGTTAATTCCAAAGGAAATACCAAGAACTAAAATAATGCTATGGTGTCTAACCCCCAAAAATGAGGCTTACATGCCCTATTTATACAAAAACATGTCCTAAAAAAAAGGAAATAAACTTTTCTGGACGCAGCTTCAATCGATGATACTGACCTACGGTCCGTAGGTCCTTCCGTGGCTCAAGACTTAAGCTATTTCTCAGAAGTTTTGGAACCTTTAACTCGCAGTTGCAATCGACGGACGTGCAGTATGTACTGTGGGTCCTCTTTCGTGGCTCCACACTTAGAACTTTTCATTAGGTACTGGAACTTCAACTCTCAGTGATCATTGACGAACGTGTAGGACGGCATGTAGGTCGACTTACGGTCCATCACTCCTCTCCGTAGTTCCACACTTAGTCTGACTTCCGAGATGAGCAATCCACACCTACCCACGTACGGACCGTGACTGGACCTACGATCCATACGTCACTTTCGTGGGTGCCCACTTTAGTAGAATTTCAGATGTATGTCTCTCGACCCTGTCCAATCCTATTTCCTGCAAATTTAGCACAATAAACATTAGTTCTAATACAAAATGGCCCTACACACACAACTCTTAAATGAAATGTGTTAAAAATACCATAAACTCACGGTATATCACTAATTCCAATCGTTTTGGTTTGAAACGAAACTCGAACCTATCAAGTGCAACAACTAGCTCATCATAGTCATCAATACCATCACTGTCAAAATTAATTATTATAGCAGCTAATGCATCAAAACCTAACCTCTCTTAAATAGACACCTCAGATTCTTGCCCCACTCTATGATTTACCACCGATACAGATTTAAGATCACTTTCATGCTTCATAGACCTACAGATGTTAAAAGTTACCTCCTCATTGTTTAATCGAAACTTTATCTGCCCTCTCTCCATATTGACCTAGGCACGCCCAGTAGCAAGAAATGGTCTCCCTAGGATGATGGGAACCTCAAAATCAAGTATCACAAAGTCCGCCAGAAAAATGAATGACTCTACTTTCACAATGACATCTTGGAGCACTCCAATGGGCCTCTTCACAGTTCTATCGACATTTTGTAAATGCATCGTAGTCGGCTTTGGAGCTCCTAAACCCAACTTCTTATATATGGACAGTGGCATCAAATTAATGTTAGCACCCTAATCACACAAAGCTTTCACAAAGTGTAAAATCCCAATGGTACAAGGAATAGTAAAAGCTCCAGGATCCTTTTTCTTTTGCACAAGTGACCTAGTAGCAATAGCACTACAATGTTGTAGCTTCTCTTCATTCTCAAAACTGACAGCCCTCTTTTTGGTCACCAAGTCTTACATGAACTTTGAATACCCAGTCATCTGTTCCAAAGCTTTTATCAACATGAAATTTATGGACAGTTGCTTCAACATAGCTATGAACCTGTGATATTTTCCCTCTTCAGTCTTTTTCACCAATCTCTGTGGAAATGAAGGTGGAGTTCTAGGCATGGGAACAACTTTTTGGGTCACCTCAGCTTCCTTCTCGGTATCCACTTTTGGAGTTTCACTAACCTTATTCTCATCCTCATCTTTTTCTATGGCTCTTTCAACCTCAGACGGCATGAGGGATCAATAGTCTGCTTTCCTCCATGAGTAGTGACTGCCATACAATGCCCATCATTTTTTAGATTTTTGATGGTGTTGCTATGAAGTGTGCCAGGCTGGCGTGGGTTCGCAGTAGCGGACAACGGACTAAACTGCTGCTTAAGTTGCTTGATAGACACTGCATGGGCGTCAACTTTCTGACCAATCCTTGATAAATCATTACACATCTCCTTCACATTCTCATATGTCGCATCAAACCTCTTTATCATTTTCGGCATCATATCCTCAATGGGAGTCATACTAGTACCAGTATTTCTATTACCAGGGGAAACGTAAGGCCCAACCTTATCATTCCTGTTGCCATATTTGTTTCAGTTGTAATTGTTATCACGATTGTAGTTTCCATCCCATACATAATTTCCATCACGGTTGTAGTTACCATAGTTTTGACCTCGGTTTCCTTGACTTTGGTGCCAATTATCTGAGTTGGAACCTTGGGCGTTGGTTCGGGAACCTCCCCGTCTTAACATTAACCAAATTCACATCCTCCTCATAGTAGTATTCCTCAACTGGGGGTGGTGGAGTTCTAGTTAGATAATTTACCGCATTCACCTTTTGTGCACTTCCACTCACATGGTTTAATACCAAGCCAATTTCTGTCCTCATATGAGCCATCTCTTCACGAATGTCATCATTTGATTGATTTGGTGTAATTTGTACAACGAACGTGCTCCTACCAGTATTTTCCTTTCTAGTGCTTGTAACGACCCTAAAAACAAACTAGTGAAACTAGAGCCTCACATGTGAGTTTGGAGTTGAGAACTTGATGAAATGATGAGAAATGACCGTGACGTCCGGAAACTAGTCATTTGAACT
>JAJOOR010011019.1:0-34385 GCA_036250505.1 Solanum acaule
ATAAGGAAATTTCATGAAATAAAATGAAGGTTTTGAAAAACAATAGATATTTTTTGAAAGGTAAGTGTGTTTGGTGTGGAGGGAAATATTTTTTCATATATGGTTGGTCAAATATTTTTAAAATTAATTTCTCTAGAAAAACACGCTCCTTAAAAATGATTTTCCTGATAAAAGTAAGGAAAATAAGTTTCATAAGTGACATTTCAAATTCATTGTCCTCTCCACACTCACCCAACATCCTCAATTCCCATCACTTGACTATCCCACCTTGAACCATCACTCCCCACCCCTTTCCGCCTATAGTATTTTGCTAGATTATATATAAATATTCTGGGAATAATATTTTTTTCACTTACCACACACTAGAAAATAAATAAGAACCCTATTTATTTGGTCAATAATTATTTATTATTTGTAGAGGGTGGAATGTTCAAGGAGACCCTTCTTCTTATCCGAATTTGACTAACTTATGTGGCATTAATTTTGCTGAGTCAGATAAAGTATGCGATTTCACATATATAAAAGCGAGTGAACACATAATTTTGAATTAAAATATATTAAAAAAAAGATTACCGGGGTGGTGGTTTGGGGGGGGGGGGGATCATAGAAACAAAATAAAAAGAATTAAAAAAATGGGTTAAGGTACAAGTACCCCCCTAGACTATGACGAAATCCCAGAGACACACCTTAACTAAACTAAGGTCCTATTAGCCCCCCTGAATCCATATTTTATTTTTGTAATTTTGTACACCTTTTTGGCTTACGTGACATCAACATATCTCCCACGCGCCTCAATTGCGTAGAGTCACAAGGTGTGCCACATAAGCCAAAAGGTGTACAAATTTACAAAAAAAAAAATGAGTTCAGGGGGCTAATAGGACCTTAGTATAGTTAAGGTCATTCTCAGGGATTTTGATCATAGTCTAGGGAGGTACTTGTGCCTTATCCCTATATAAATAAAAGGCATAATATATAAATATGACTAACTTGGATTTTGTTGAAAATTATATGCACAACGGAAGCATACCAGAATCATACTACTTACATGAATAATAGACAACACATAATTTATGCTAGAACATATATAATCATTCTAGATCAAATAAACTTTTTGAAATTTAATTCAAGGATTACCTCTTGAAGTGTGAGCAGATACCTTCAATCAAATCCACAAGCTAGAACCCTCAAACGAATCCACAAGCTAGTCCACAAATTGGACGACAGTTCTGCAGTCTTTTACAGTGATCCCAAGTTTACTTTAGAATTCTATCAATACTTGGGTAGGAAAGTATCATATAGAAAACTTTCTTTTTTCAAGGGTTAGAAGAATCCCTATTTATAGAGATTTCTTCCTAGTTCAAGAAGAAGGAATACCACGTGTTTCCTTAGAATAGAAAGACATGTACATCTCCCTTTCCTTAGAAAAGAAAAAGGCATGTCCTTCTCCCTTTCATTAGAATAGAAAAAGTGATTTACTTCTCCCTTGCCTTAGAATAGAGAATGATACATACTTCTCCCTTTCCTTAGAATAGAGAAAGACACATACTTCTCCCTTTTCCCTTTAGAATAGATTCTGAGTTCTAGATAAATATGAGCACGGTAGGGACCACAAAATTAATTACTGAGGCTTCCTATTATGGAAGTAATTCCAAATAATTAATTTGAATTATTCTTACCATAATAAATTACAAATCATTCCACTAGAAATTCATAATTGCACTCATGTATTTATATTTTGAAATTCCCCGTTAAACACATATGTAATTCCCCATATTAAGATTACAGATACTAATCAATAAATTCAATTACTGACGAACTTAATTTAATGATCAATTTCCTTTAGAGCACTGCTTAACTTATTTCATGTGCCAGATTTATAAATCCACTTGCCAGGTTTGACACGATGAAAACTTTTAAGCTTCTCAAAAAGGCATATCATCTATCTCTATATCGAGACATGGATTCCGTCAACTAACTTATTATTTCCCCAATATATATATATATATATATTATCATCATCCAATCTACCAGTTATATTGACCCATATTAGAATCTCACCTTTTAATAAATCAAAACGATAATTAATATACAGATCATAATAATTATATCAGAATTAAGAATATAAGTACATTTAATAGTTTAGAGAATATGCTTTTGTCAGTCAGTCTAAAGCAACTATCTCTACTCGGTCCCGTTCAATACATACAAAATGCACTAGCACAAGAAGTTGGCACTATACCATTCCCGTAATAAAGATAAACTAAAAATAATCTTGTGGTACAATCGTACCGATGGCATGTCCAATTTCCATCTTAGATTGTGAAGAAATTTTTTTTATACTTTTAAGAATCGATGATTTAATCCTCTGTGTGTAAGCTTAAACTCTATACACTAAATCATCTACTACTTAAGTAAACATACACCATAAACAAATATATTATCTATTAAAAATGAATAAATAATTATTCTATAATAAATACTGTATCTAAACACATGGTTAATAGTATATATTCCAACAATCTCCCACTTAGACTTTTAACTATCACAATTGTTATAATGTACTATATCTAAATGCATGGTTAATAGTATATACCCTAACAATCTCCCACTAAGTTATTTAATCTTGAAAATTGTTAGAATACTATTTCTAAACACATGATTAATAGTATATACCCTAACAATTTCCCACTTAGATTGTTAAGAATGCATTTACAACTTTCACAGATATTCCTTTTATATTTCTTATCAAAAGGATCTTACCAAGTTATTTTCTTATGCAACTTTGTCTAGTAATGCTGAGTCATAACTTATCAATTTTGTATTAGATCTTCAGAGGCCCTATCATGAAACCTTTCAAAAGTTTACTTCTGTACCGGAGTTCTATCATAAAAGTTCTCTTAAACATACAAAACCAATCAATCTTTTTTATGATTCTCCCACTACGACTAAGTATTACTACAATAGTCACACTTTCATTTTCTTGAGTCTTAATATTTTCCTCAAAACCTTTCGGTAATGAAATATTAACAAAGTGTTCATGTAGTGTTCTTTAATTTGCCCAACATCAGTTTCACTACTTGACGTAGTAGTATTGTTATGTCGAGTAACGTTTCTCCCACTAAGTAAATGCAATGGAACGTCAATTCTGACATACCAGTTAGATGTTCTTGAGTGTCTAAATTTACAGCTGACTCATTTGATATTTCTTTGTTCAGTTCCTGTAAAACTAGTTTACTTCTAGGAACATAAATTACTAAATAGCCCTTTTCTAGAAATCTGACAGATGTCTTAACAATTGCCTTATTTTCTTTAGGATAATAGAATAAACCTTCTTTCATTCTTTTTAGATATCCAATTAATACACACGTTTCATTCCTGATTGGATAGAAATTGAATTCAAATGTGATATGTAGTTCTTAGAACATATCTCAAAAGAAACAAAACAACAATGAATAAGCCAATTATTAATCTTATCATCTTCATAAGAGTCTATTTCTTTTCTCTTTTACACCAATCTATTGTAGAGTGTCTGGTGTAGAAAATTGAAATGCAATTATTCTATCAGACAAGTGATTCATCAGCTCTGCGGAGAGGTATACGTCACTACAATCAAATTGCATCGACTTTATATATTTTTCATGATGCTATTTCCATTTGTCTTAAATTTTGAGTTTATCAAGACATTCAAAATTACAAAACATCAAAAATATATATTCATATCATGATTAACCTTCTGAAAATCTCAGAATACTCAAATTCACTTCTTGCATGAATGATCATTTACCACACATATCAGAATAGATTAATTCTAACTTATCACTGCTTTTATTTCCTTTTTAAGAGCAAAGGTCTCTTAGTTATATTGTTATGTCCATTCTTTAACCAACTTAAAAGTTCTATCCAGAATAAATGACGCAGACACTAGTGTACATATAAGTTTCATTCAATTTAAAAGATATTTTCTCTTTTGAGATTGATTAATATTAAATTCATGAGAAAAAAAAATTCATGCATCAATATACAATAAGAGATAACATATTTATCAAGCTCAAAAGAGTTACAAGAAAAATATATTAACTGTCCATCTCTTATTTAGCTAGAAACCAAAAATAATTTCATCTAACATGAACATATATAATGCCAATTTTTTTGAATTAATATCTATTTCTATCGAAAGAAATACTTGAGTAGTATTAAGTGAGTCCGTAAACTCTATTGAGAATTTGAGATATAATACATTAAATAGATCATAATATGTCGAATAATCCTAAATAAAAACATTCAGGGCTCATTTTTTTTTTATATATATATATATATCCATGCATCTCAAATAGCCAATCGATGGGATTGGAGAACTGCTCATGCAATACACATGTACAATGACTGATTATTGACTCCATAAACTTATACAGACATAACCCAGATGGAGAGTCTACTGTTAGTTTAAGTCAAGGGAAAATCACCCTAGTTACATTGATTCAATCACATATTACTCAATTAAAGAGAGTTAATACAGATTATCAAAACTAGCGATTATATACATAGTGACTTGTATTAATTTCATTCGATATGGAGGAAGGTCTAAGTCAACACATGAAACTAATACTTCACTACAATTCAATCTTGGCAATCAAGGTAAGGACCCCTATAGCCAAATATGACCAAAAACTAATATAATGATCCAAACAATATTTCTTAGTAGGTCGTTCTTATGAATCTACCAAATTTCAGACCAAACAGAGTCCCTTTTTTTGAATTCCAAAACTATGATCAATTTGGTTGAAAACATTGTTTTGCCAAAATAGAATTTAATTTTTTTCCGTTCAAAAATTCTTATCACATATCATCATTTGTGAAATAGATACACGAATCAAGAATAAAAAACAAAATTCTAAAATTATCTACATTATCTGAATACTCAGCATATTTATGTATACATTGAATATTAAAATTCAAAACATACCTTATAGATATTAATGTATCTTGAACAACAAATTTTGAAGAAAAAGTAATTACTCATGTAACATACATATATGGTGTCAGATATTCACTCTAATAAATTAAGAACAAGAGCTATGTCACGCCCCGAGCCTACACCCTAGACGTGGCCGACACTTGAGAACCGTTGCTTGCCCCAAGCGAACCCTTGGCATGACTTACTTACTCAACGGAAGACTTAAAAGCATAATACAAGGATTAAATGCATCTGTACTCAACTGTTTATTAAAAAAATTAGAACGTTTAAAGGTCAAACATTCAACTTGGCCAAAGTAGCAACTCAAGTATTAACATATGAAATAATAATGTAAAGACAACTTACTACTAACTGTCTATGAAGTCTGTAAAACAAAGAGGGATGTTGGGACAGGACCCCCGATCATCCTAACAACTGAAAAGGTAAACAATTATGAAAAGGACCCTCCGGAAAGCAAGGAGGCTGACCAACTGACTCTGAGTGCTCGACCTGATCAACGAGGCACTGGATGCTAATCCTGACTACCTATGTATGCATCATAAGACGATGCAGGCCAACTGGAATCAGTACATTAAATGTATGAGTGGAATGCTAAAAATAACATAAGCTTGAAAAGAATCTGAAAGGAACACTTACCTTGGCTTTACTCAACTCTTGAATAACTTAACTCAATATAAAGCAACAATACCCATGCAATACATAGAAAGTTTTTAAAACAATAGAAAGCAACTCAGTTTGTTAAAGAAATGCGATAACAACTCAACTTAATCATATAGTAAAGTAATATAGTTTCTATGGGAGTTTCTCTAACCGACAACCACCACTATGAGACTAAGTGGTGATACAACGTCTTGCCCACACTGCCAGAACCATCCTATACTTTGCCCTCATATAGAACGCCTTAACTAAGTGGATCCACTAGTCTATGCTAAAAAGCACTTAGGTGTCATCTAAAAAGTATGACCCTTACTACCCATGATGGCTACATGGTTTATGGAGACTGGAGTTATTATTAACTCGCGTCCTCATATCGGTGCAAAATACTACTCCCAAAATATATTTAGCTCATGTGTTTTTAAAAACAAAACTCTTTCTTTGATTTGAGATAATTACTCAAAACTTAGCTTAAAAGCTCTCTTGGAAATCGGTGTTTCCTTTTCTTGTTCTAATGTGAAAACATTTTAAACCCTTAGGAATACTTAGTTCCCTTATAACTTTTGGAGAAATGAACTCAACTCTTTACTATTTTCATACCTCAAAACCTATGTCTTAAAACAAAGTTAAAACGTTTGTGAAAGACTTTTGAAAACTTTATGAACTTCGGTTGACTTGCTTCTTAACTTCTAGACTTGACTCTTAACTTTCCTTGAATTGAATTATGGATTCAAGGTTCATGATTTCATGTTTATGGATGATTTCATGATGTTTATATGTTCCTAAGAGTGTTGGAATCAACTAGAAAACATGTGTACATTGCTAAGGAACTAGTATGGAAAGAAGAGGGAAAAAGTAGAAGACCTGGCGTCCCTGGCGCTTTGAGCGGTGCGGGGTGCGAGACCCAAAACTTCAGAACTGAAGTTGGGGCGCGCTAGTAGGCGCGACGCCCAAGGGGTGAAACTTCAGATAACTCTTTGGGGCGCGCTGGTAGGCGCGGCACCCCATCCCTTTCCCCAGGTGTTTGACGATTTTTATTTCTCATTTTTCAACTTTAAACCCTCTAAACTCAATTGGTTCTTTCACCAAACACTTAGAATCGACTAAACCATCAATATATGTAAGATTCAACTCGAATTCACACCTAAATACATGAATCAATCTGAAGAAACTTCAATAACAAGAACCCACAAGATTTCAAATGAATTTCATCAAGAACTCATTGGATTTACTTTCAAATCAATATAACTTTGTTGAATTGAATCATGATTGGCGCGTGGGTGAACTAACCCAACGCTATGTGATCTCACATACCTCGTAGGGATCACCCCCTGGCGAAATCCACAAGCTAAATCATTACGAACGATGATCTTGGCCCTTTTCTACTTTCTTCTCCTCTTTCGTTCTTTATCCAAAAACCCTAACTCTATTTTCTAAAAACGTAAACTGAATCCTATTAGTTTAGACCTTAAAATAATTACCGAAAACAAATTAATTAATTTGGGTATGGAAAGAACCAAACTAGCCTTCCAAAATCCGGATTGGACTTTCCTTATTCGAACAACCCAACTTCCAATTGGAATAACTCACTCATACGAACTCGGAATCGGGCAAACTCATTGGCATTGGAAAGATTATTCCAAGATATTTCCTACGATATCTTGAAACACACCTAAATCATCCTGATCTAGGAGTTATGGTCATTTTAAGTTGACCAAAAACTCAACTTAACATACTTCACGAATTTTCCAGATTTTAATTCTTCCCAAAAATGACTATTTCCAAATTCTTAACTTCTTCCTAGTTCTTTCAATTAGTGAGATGTTGCAATATCTCCCCCTTGGGAACATTCGACCTCGAATTAGATTACTCTTACTAGGCTAAGGGTATAACATCAACATTCAGCTCAACACCCAACAAGCAATGCAAATATGACATTCCAACTTATAAATTAAAGAGTACTGAGAAGAGAATTAGTACCTTGGTCTGGAACTTCTGTGGTTTCAAAGAGATGTGGATATCTCTTCTTCATATCTTCCTCAGCTTCCCAAGTAGCTTCCTCAATAAATTGGTTCGTCCAAAGAACTTTGACTGATGCTACCTCCTTTGTCCTCAACTTATGAACTTGGCGATCTAAAATATGAACCAGAATCTCTTCATAAGATAAGATATCCTTGATCTCGATATCTTCGGTTGGTATGATCAATAAAGGATCGCCCATGCACTTCTTCAACATAGAAATGTGAAATACCGTATGAACCGCTGCTAACTCTTTTGGTAGCTCCAACTCGTAAGCTATATTACCAACCCTTTGTGATATTTTGTAAGGGCCAATATACCGGGGACTAAGCTTTACCTTCTTACCGAATCTCATAACACCCTTCATGGGTGAAACTTTCAAGTATACCCAATCATTTACTTCAAATTCTAACTTTCTTCTCCTAACATCAGTGTAAGATTTCTGATGACTCTATGTCGTCTTCAACCTCTCTTGAATTACTTTCACCTTCTCCATAGCTTGATGAACTAAATCTGTTCCTATCAACCCAGCTTCACCAACTTCAAACCATCCAATAGGAGATCTACACCTTCTCCCATAAAGAGCTTCATACGGAGCCATTTGGATGCTCGAGTGGTAACTATTGTTGTAAGAAAATTCAATTAAGTGATCATCCCAATTACCTTTGAAATGAATCACACAAGCCCTTAAAATATCCTCTAAGGTCTGAATAGTGCGCTCTTCTTGCCTATCTGTCTGAGGATGAAATGCAGTACTTAAGTTCACCTTTGAACCCATGCCTTTCTGGAATGACTTCCAGAACTGTGCAGTAAATTTCGCACCTCTGTCTGAAATAATGGAGACCGAAACCCCATGAAGTGTAACCACTTCTTCAATATACAACTTAGCATAATCTTCTACGGAATGGGTAGTCTTTACCGAAAAAAAGTGGGCTGATTTTGTCATTCTATCGACAATCACCCAAATAGAATCATGCTGCCTGTGAGACTTTGGTAAACCTGTGATGAAGTCCATATTGATCATCTCCCACTTCCATTCCAGAAGTTCTATTTTCTGAGCCAAACCACCAGGCCTTTGATGCTCTACTTTAACTTGTTGGCAATTTGGACACTTCGAAACAAATTTTGCGATGCCCTTCTTCATACTACTCCACCAATAAACCTCTCTCAAATCACGGTACATCTTTGTGGAACCCAGATGAATGGAATATCTAGAGCTATGAGCTTCCTCCATGATCCTCTCTTGGAGTTCATCCACCCTTGGTACACACAACCTACCTTGATGCCTCAATACACCATCTTCCCCTTGTTCAAAAGCCATTACTTTTTCCTTATGAACATTTGCCTTCAATTCAAGCAAAATTGGGTCTTGATCCTGCTTCTTTTTTACTTCTGACACAAATGACGATTCAGCCCCATTCATCACCACTGTTCCTCCTTCTGTGGAATCCATCTGCCGAACTCCTATTCGTGGAAGTCTATGCACCTCTTTCGCTAGTTCATTCTTATCTTCCTCAGAATGGGTGGTACTACCCACAGAAAACCTGCTCAAGGTATCAACAACAACATTAGCCTTACCTGGGTGATAAATAATACTCATGTCATAATCCTTGAGTAATTCTAACCACCTTCGTTGTCTGAGATTAAGTTCTTTCTGGCTAAACACATACTGAAGAATCTTGTGATCGGTGAACACATCCACATGAACACCATAAAGATAATGGCGCCATATTTTCAAAGCAAATAATATGACAGACTATTCTAGATCATGGGTTGGGTAATTCTTCTCATGATCTTTCGACTGTCTAGAGGCATAAGCTATAACCTTGCCATTCTGCATTAACACACAACCCAAACCAACTCTAAACGCATCACAATACACCATAAAGCTTTGCGTACCTTCTGGTAAAGTCAATACTGGGGCAGTAGTCAACCTCTTCTTCAATTCCTGAAAGCTTCTCTCACAAGCTTTAGACCATTGAAACTTCACTATTTTTCTAAGTTAAGTTGGTCAAAGGGGATGAAATAGATGAAAACCCCTTTACGAACCTTCTATAATATCTAGCCAACCCCAAGAAACTCCTAATATCAGTTGGAGATGTGGGTCTAGGCCAATTCTGCACTGCCTCTATTTTATGGGTATCAACTCTAATCCCATCACCAGAAACTATGTGGCCCAAGAATGCCACAGACTCCAGCCAAAACTCACATTTCGAAAACTTAACATATAACTCCTTATATTTTAAATTTTGGAGAATTATTCTCAGATGGCTAGCATGATCATCCTTATTCCTCGAATAGATTAGAATGTCATCTATGGAAACGATAACAAACATATCTAAATAAGGCTTGAATACTCTATTCATAAGGTCCATGAACGCTGCAGGTGCATTAGTTAAACCGAACGACATGACCAGAAACTCATTATGACCATAACGGGTCCTGAACGCTGTCTTGGGAATATCACACTCCCTTACTTTCAACTGATGGTAGCCATATCTGAAGTCTATCTTAGAAAAACAAGAAGCACCCTGAAGCTGATCGAAAAGATAATCCATTCTCGGAGAGGATAGTTGTAGAGATGGTAACCTTGTTCAACTGACGGTAATCTATACACATCCTAAGGGAACCATATTTATTTCTCACAAATAAGACCTGAGCGCTCCAAGGTGAGACACTTGGTCGAATGAAACCCTTATCAGGGAGATCTTTCAACTGTTCTTTAAGCTCTTTCAACTCTGTTGGTGCAATTCTATATGGCGGAATAGAGATAGGACGAATATCAGGAAGAATGTCTATGCCGAAGTCTATTTCTCTCTCAGGAGGGACTCCAGGTAGATCATTTGGAAACACTTCAGGAAACTCTTTTACTATAGGAATTGATTGAATGAGAGGTATCTCAACACTAGAGTCATTAACTCAGACTAAGTGATAGACACAACCCTTGGAAACTATCCTTAGGCATTGCTGAACTACTACTCCACTCTATGACTGGCTCATTAGGAATCTAGAATTTGACAACTCAAGGTTTACAATCTATTGATGCATAACATGCATGAAGCCAGTCTATATTTAGAATGACATCAAAATCTACCATGTCTAACTCAACTAAATTAGCCATGGTGTTCTTGTGATTGATAGAAATGACACAATCACAATACACTCGCTCAACTAGAATAGAAACTCCAACAGGTATAGAAACATAGAAGGGTTCACAATGTTTCTCAGGAAGAACATTAAAATTATTTGCAACATAAGGGGTCACAAAAGATAAACTTGTTCCTAGGTCTAACAAATCATACACATCAAGAGAAAAGACTTTGATAATACCAATGGCAATATCTGGAGAGTTCTCTTGCTCTTGATGACTAGTAATCACGTAGAGGCGGTTTGCTTCTCCGCCAGAACCGGAAGTAGTTCCTCTAGGTGCAGCCCTCTCTAGTGGAGCAACTGATGAAGATTGAGCTCTATTACCCTAATTCATATTACCTTCCTGGTTCTTAGGGCACTCTTTCATGAAGTGACCTTCTTGTCCACACTTGAAACAACCAGTGGAACCATCGCGACACTTAATCGGGTGGGTTCTACCACACTTAGCACATGCCGGAGCCCAATTACCTCCTTATGCCACTCTACCTTGAGACTGCGCAAGTCTAGCTCTGAAGTTCTGCGAATTCTAACCATTATACTCACCTTTGTTTCTGGGTGCAAGTGCACTAGTAGATGATGGAGCAGGTCCCTTTTGCTTTTGCTATAAGGACGAACGGTTCACATTACTTCTTTGCTTCCTGGACTCATTTCCTGTCTTAGCTTTCTTATTTCTGAATTCCTCCTTATCCCTCAGCTTCTTCTCCTAAACCTGCTGCACATAGACCATCAACCTTGTTATATCCATGCCACCTATTAGCATTGCAGCCTTACCTTCCTTACTCAACAGACGAGACAGCCCAGCAACAAACAAACTCATTCTACTCCTCATATCCGCAACCATCTCCAGAGCATAACGAGATAGTTGGGTGAACTTCAACCCATACTCATGAACACTTAAAGAATCCTGCTTAAGTGTGAGGAATTCTCGTACCTTAGCCTCTTTCAGTTCTCAGGGAAATAAGCTCCCCAAGAAGGCCTCCTCAAAATAAGCCTAACTCGCAGGTGGTGCTCCCTCAGTTTTACCCTTCTTCCACTGGTCAAACCAACTCCTAGCAACATTTTTCAATTTATATGCAACTAGTTCTACTCGCTTAGCATCGTCAACGTACATAACTTCAAATACCTTTTCTAATTCCTTAACAAAACTCTCTGGATCCTCAGTCTTGCTCAAACCAGTGAAGCTTGGAGTATTCATCCTCCAAAACTCACAAATCCTCAAAGTATCATTCCCTTCCTGTCGGTTCTCTCTCTACCCAGCTTGGTTTGTCACTGCTTGACTCAACATTCTTATCGCTTCCTTGAACTCAACATTGGTAACTTCTCCTTGGAGTTGCACTTCAGGTGCATTAGGTACCCCTTGCTCCTCAACATTTCTCCTAGCAGGACGACCTCAAACAACTCTTCATGGAGGCATGATCTGAAAGACACACGCAAGAACGAATTAGAAGAAATTTTTTAGAGATCGAACTTTAAAGAACGAAATGAGTACGAAAGAAGTGATGTAAATTTCCTAAGTATTGCAGTCTCCTAATTATAGATATGGCACGCTTTACACCGATAACTAGGACTCTACAAACACAACTTCATAGACTCCCTAGGACTCTTGAACTATGTGCTATGATACCAAGTTTGTCACTCCCCGAGCCTACACCTTGGACGTGGCCGGCACTCGCGAACCATTGTTGTTCCCAAGTGAACCCTTGACTTGGCTTACTTACTCAATGGAAAACTTAAAAGCATAATACAAGGATTCTAAACTTTAGAAGTAGTACGGAAAGAAGGGGGAAAAAGTAGAAGACCTGGCGTCCCTAGTGCTCTGAGCGGCACGGGGCGCCAGACCCAAAACATCAGAACTGATGTTGGGGCACATTGGTAGGTGCGACGCCCAAGGAGTGAAACTTCATAGAACTCTTTGGGGCGCGCTAGCTTGGGTGGCGGCCCCACCCCTTTCCCCAGGTGTTTGACAATTTTTCTTGCTCGTTTTTCAACTCTATACCCTCTAAACTCAATTGGTTCTTTCCCCAAACACTTAGAATCGAATAAACCCTCAATATATGTAAGATTCAACTTGAATTCACACCTAAATACATGAATCAATCTCAAGAAACTTTAACAACAAGAACCCATAAGATTTCAAACAAATTTCATCAAAGAACTCATAGAATTTACATTCAAATCAATATGACTTTGCTGAATTGAATCATGATTGGTGTGTGGGTGAACTAACCCAACACTATGTGATCTCACATACCTCGTAGGGATCACCCCTTGACGAAATCCACAAGCTAAATCCTTACGCACAATGATCTTGGCTCTTTTCTCCTTTCTCCTCCTCTTGCGTTCTTTCTCCAAAAACCCTAACTCTAATTTTCAAAAAGCGTAAACTGAATCCTATCAGTTTAGACCTTCAAATAATTACCAAAAATGAATTAATTAAGTTGGGTATGGAAAAGACCAAACTACCCTTCCAAAATCCGGATTGGACTTTCCTTATTCGAACAACCCAACTTCCAATAGGTATAACTCACTCATATAAAGTCCGAATTGTGCAAACTCGGAAATACACCTAACTCATCCCGAGCTAGGAGTTATGATCATTTGAAGTTGGCCAAAAACTCAACTTAACATACTTAACAAATTTTCCAGATTTCAATTCTTTCCAAAAATGACTATTTCCAAATTCTTAACTTCTTCCTAGTTCTTTCAATTAGCAAGATGTTACAAGCTTACTCAGCTGGAGAGTATATTGTTAATTTAAATCAAGTAAATATCATTATCCCTAGATCCATTAATCCAATCATATATTACTCAGTTAGGGAGAGTCAATACAAATTATCAAAACTAGAGATTAAATCTAGTGACTTGTACTAATTCATCCGATATGGAGGAAGGTCTAAGCCAACACATGAACTTAATACATCACTAGAATTAAGTCATCCATAGAGAACAAACTCTATCACCACTATATCATAGTCGAGTAATTTTTCATTTAAATTAATTTTCAAGATACAAAAATATCTAAAAAAATAACTTCATCTAAACGATCTCAAATTGTCAAATCACTTCATAACTGTGAATATTTTTAATTTGACCATTTCTGATGAACCTACTGAATTTCAAATCAATTAGAGTTTAAAATAATATTTATCTCCAAAGTTATGATCAATTTCAAATTCAAACAATTTAAGAAGAACTAATCAAATCTATATTCTTATCATATATCAATTCATGTTAAATCATAACGTGTAATCATGTACCACATTTAACATAAATAAAACTGATATAAAGGATTATATTCATAGCAATGAATATTTCTTACTAGTTTGTCACCAATGAACTTACCAAATTTCAGGTCAATTGGAGTCTAAAAAAATATATTTCCAAAGCTATGACCAAATACAAATTCAAATGGTTTAAGTATCTTTAGGAATTTAACAATATTTCCAAAGCTATGACCAAATTTAACAATATGACTTTATCATATTCGAATCAAATTTTAATCCGACAAACTACCTAAAACCCATCTAAATAATTTTCGATGGAACCATCAAATTTCAAGTCAATCAGAGATCAGAAAATTCATGACCACCTAAACTATGGCCAAATTTGAAAAACAATCATTTTAGACATAGTGAAAGATTAAAATAACACGATTCAGATTTATATTCTCTTTTTATAATTATCTCATGAGCATGAAACATATATTGTGTCCTTCCTTTGGCTAAGACACTCAATACCTTCTTATAACAAATTATTCTCTAAATTAATACACTTGAGAATCCAAGATATTATGCTTCTTTCTTTTGAGTGAATACCTCGATATCTCTTCTCATGAATTAATTAAGCATTACTAGTATTATAAGGTAAATCACCATTTATGTAAATAAATATTTACCACTAATATTCACTTAGAATAATTTATACACGACGAACTGAGGATGTTCTAATGACTCATATAAATATATCATTTTAGTGAATCCTATTTATTAATCATAATTCTCAATTCATCTATTACAAAATATATTATCACATGTATAAATTCTAAAGAATTTTCAACCATTTCAAATAAATAAACTACTTAAGTGATAAGTATTTATTAACCAAAAAAATCTTAATTTACACAAATTGAATAACATGCTCAAATAATTATTTAACAAAAAGAAAAAATAATCCAATTTACCTGAACAGTGACTGCCACCACCACTTAATAAGGTTTGGAGTCAACAATTAGTCAAGAACAAATTTTATAAAGTTAAAAAAAATACTTCACAATTAGTTCAATGATAATTGTTCATCAACAATTTCTATGATTCCCTTTCTTGTCAAGCTTTGCAAATTTGATGGATTAATAAGAAAAAACCCAAAAAATAAAAAATAAAATTTGTTCACAATCTAAGATGGAAATTGTACATGCCATCGGTATGATTGTAGCACAAGATTATATATAGTTTATCTTGATTATGGGAATGGTAAGCATACCAGAATCATACTACTTACATGAATAATAGACCACACATAGTTTATGCTAGAACATATATAATCATTCTAGGTCACATAAACTTTTTGAAATTTAATTCAAGGATTACCACTTGAAGCGTGAGCATAGACCTTCAATCAAATCCACAAACTAGAACTTTCAAACGAATCCACAAGCTAGTCCACAAATTGGACGGCAGTTCTGCGGTCTTCTACAGTGATCCCAAGTTTACTTCCGAACTCTCTCAATACTTGGGTGGAAAAGTATCATATAGAAAATTTACCTTTTTTCAAGGGTTAGAAGAATCCCTATTTATAGAGATTTATTTCTAGTCCAAGAAGAAGGAATACCATGTCTTTACTTCGAATAGAAAGACATGTACATCTCCCTTTCCTTAGAAAAGAAAAAGTCATGTCCTTCTCCCTTTCCTTAGAATTGAAAAAGTGATATACTTCTCCCTTTCCTTAGAATGGAGAATGATACATACTTCTCCCTTTCCTTAGAATAGAGAAAGACACATACTTCTCCCTTTTCCCTTTAGAATAGATTCTGAGTTCTACTTAAATATGGGCACGGTAGGGACCACAAAATTAATTACTGAGGCTTCCTATTATGAAAATAATTCCAAATAATTAATTTGAATTGTTCTTACCATAGTAAATTACAAATCATTCCACTAGAAATTCGTAATTGCACTCCTCTATTTATATTTCAAAATTCCCAATTAAACACATATGTAATTCCCCATGTTAAGATTACAGATACTAATAAATAAATTAAATTACTGACGAAATTAATTCAATGATCAATTTCCTTTAGAGCACTGTTTAACTTATTTCATTTGCCGAATTCATAAATCCACTTGCAAGATTTGACACAATGAAAACTTTTAAGCTTCTAAAAAAGGCATATCATCAATCACTATATTGAGACATGGATTCCGTCAACTAACTTATTATTTCACCAATATATATATATATTATCATCATCCAATCTACCAGGTATAGAGACCCATCTTAGAATCTCGCCTTTAAATAAATCAAAATGATAATTAACATATACAAATCATAATAGTTATATCAGGATTAATAATATAAATACATTCAATAGTTTAGAGAATATGCTTTTGTCAGTAAGTCTAAAGTAACTATCTCTACTCAGTCCCGTTCAATACATACAAAATGCACTAGCACAAGAAGTTGGAACTATACCATTCCCATAATCAAGATAAACTACATATAATCTTGTGCTACAATCGTACTGATGGCATGTCCAATTTCCATCTTAGATTGTGAACAAAAAAACTTTATACTTATTAGAATCGACGATTTAATCCTCTGTGTATAAGCTTAAATTATATACACTAAATCATCTACTATATAAGTAAACAGACACCATATACGAATATATGATCTATTAAATATGAATAAATAATTATTCTATAATAAATACTATATCTAAACACATGGTTAATAGTATATATCCAAATAGCTTTAGTTTGCATCTATACCCTCTAACTTTTGGTGTGCACAAGTAGACACTTTTAAATTTTTAAGAAGCTGAAAAAGTACACACATGAGTCGTACGTGGCAGAATACATGTAGGATACCATGTTGGACGTGAATTTCCACGTATAACGGCAAGTAGAACATGTGTATCTACTTGTTCAACTCTATATAAGTTTAAGTACCTACTTGTGCACACCTAAAGTTGGAAGGTTTAGATTCCAGATAAAGTCATGTTAAAGAGCACATTAATGTAATATGCCTAAACAAAATGATGATTCCTTAGGCAACATTTTGAACTTTCTTTCTTATTAGATAGATAAAAATGTCACCTTTGAGTTGTATGATTCTTCAAAATTAGATGAAATTAAGTTCTTCTGAAAGATCTTTTCTTTCAATATACCCTTTAAATTGACCTCATTTCATATTTATATCTTTCAGATTTGGGTGTATACAAGTAGACACTTAAACTTGTATATAGTTAAACAATAGACATACGCGTCTTATGTGGCATCCTACATGACAATTTGTGTCTTATGTTGTGTCAGGTATATTATGTCACCTGGGACTCTTGTATCTACATGTTTAACTTTATACAAGTTTGAGTGTCTACTCGTGCACACCCAAAGTTAGGAGACATAAATTTGAAATAAGAAAACTGTGCATAAATGTGAAATGAGGCAACTGTGCAAAAATTTGAAATAGCTACACTGTTTTCAAAAGGCCCTTACATATTTTGTTTATTCTTGTTTGAGTGACCTTTTCATTTTTCTTTCTTTGAAATTTTATAATTATATTTTGAATAATTGAAGGAGATTAAAATTTTTATAATTATATTTTGGATAACTTTTTAATTTCAACAATATGTTTTACCCAGTGTCAGTCAAATATATAAAAAGGACAATATTTTTTTCAATGAATTGAAGGTGTGGGTGTTTAGGAATAGGATCAATGTATACTCGTGTGTTGTATGTGCATCCTATTATTGATGAATGAATTGGTTATCCATTTTGTTGTTGTAGGCTAGGGTACGGCCTAGCCCGCAATCTCTCTCAATCCCTATTTTGAAATTACACTTTTATCATTTGAATCATGGATATTCTTGATCATCGGTTTATTAAAAATACTCATTATTATAAATGGTTGAATTGGTCAAGACATGAGTGGAATTACATCATGGCAACATTATGACAATGTATCTAATAATAAAAGAGTTGGAACAAGAAAATTATTAAATAAGAACCATTGGTGAAATAGCACACTAATGAAAAATAGTCATTTGAGAAAATGGTGGGATTAATTGCCACCACCACCATGGCCCCATACTCCTCCAGCACCAAAACCTCTACCACCATTTTGACCACCACCACCGCCATTTTTACCCGATCCATGACCCTCACCATCTCCAATGCCAAAACCAGATCCTCCATCACTACCTCCTCCTCCACCACCACCTCCACCTCTACCACCGCCTCCACCACCATTTGCACCGAATCCGTGACCTCGCCATATCGAATGCCAAAACTAGAACTCCCTAAACAACAATTCACATCAACTTGCATTTAATCTTTGTAGTATCTACTACCAATACTGCACACAAAAATAGCATAACTTTGATTAGTGACAAAACTAGAAGTTCTATTACTTCTAACAAGGGAATTCAAAAAAAAAAATGTTTACTTGAAATTTGAATTGAGGCATAAACTAATTTATAAATCACTTTTACTACAACACTAAAAGTTTGCTAAATGTTAAGTGAGCACTAGTCATTATTATGGCTTCCGTTGTTAGCTTAAAATATATAAGCACGGTTTAAAATTATGTAATACTATGTAACTCGTATGAAGTTCTACAAAAATATATTATTTTTAAAGTATTTGACATGCGCTTGTTAGTATTTTTTGAAAAGTTCAAGGAACATAAATTTGAAGAAGAATGTATCTTACTTTGCTTTCGTGGCCTTTGTTTTGTGAGGCTAACTGCTCGCCATGAAAATTCTAAAATATTACTTAGAATGTTATGTTAATTAGTATTTGAGATACTATGAAAAAGCTTAATAGATAGGGTTATGTAATATGTAATGGAATGTTTAGTGACTATTAATTAGAAGTACAATTAATTAATCTATAAATGTTTGCAAAACGTAAAAAACAAAAAGAAATTTGAAGTGAATGTATACGTAGTTGAACATCAACAAAGAAAAAGGAGTTACTAAATTCTTTCAAGAAATTCATCAAACACTTGGGGGTACAAATACTTTTACTTGAAAATCTAACAAAACATGAAAAACAAATGTTGGGATTTTCAAATTCTACCAAGGCCTCTCCCTCCTTTTGTTTCCACCACTATTTGCACCGGATCCATGACCCTCGTCATATCCCATGACATCACCAAATTAACCATTACTAGGAATAATGTAATAGCCCCAACCTTTGGATTAATAAGAAAATTATAATAAGAATAATGTAAATATCTCTGCGCCTTAACATGACAATAAAAGTTAGTGACATATTGTCACTCCCCGAACCTACACCCTGGACTTGGTCGGCACTCGAGAACCATTGTTGGCCCCAAGCGAACCCTTGGCCTGGCTTACTTACTCAGCGGAAGACTTAACTCATGAAGAAAATTTCTTTTAAAGTAACTGACCTTCTCAATAAACACTTAGAATGTATCAAGATAACATTCACTTGCCAAAAATGGCAACTCAATTCTCAACCATTAAAATAGGAAATAGAAACTCAATAACTAACATTTGACTAACTATCTATGAAACCTCTAACACAACTGAGATGGATGTCGGGACAAACCCGCGACATCGTAATGAACTGATAATAATACTAAAAGCAATAAAAGGGATCCTCCGGAAAGCAACGAGGCTCACCACAAGACTCTGAAATGCTAACTGGATCAACGGTGCGCTGGATGCCGATCCTAGTTACATGTGTCTGCATCATACAAAGATGCAGGCCAACTGGCATCAATACATTGAATGTACGAGTATGCGAGTTGGAATGCTAAACATAACTTAAGCTTGAAAGGAACTGAAGAACTTACTTGAATAAACTGAACTAAACTGATTTCAATATACAACAGTGTAAATAAATGTAGTATAAAGAAAAGCTTTAAAATATGGTTTTAAAATGTGTGTATTTAGAAATACAATAATAAATCTATATGTATGCAAAGATACAATATGAACTCTATTTGTATATGAAAATACAATATTTCTGATGTATATAAACATACAAAATACTGTTGTGGGAGTTTCTCTAACCGACAACAATCACTTTAGAGCTATCGTGATGCTACATCGTTTTGCCTCACGCTACCAGGGCCGTCCTATACCTTGCCGGGGGTATAGAACCTGAGCTACTAAGTGGATCCACTAGTCTATGCTAAAAAGCACTAAATGAATCATCTAAAAAGTATGACCCTTTTCTTCCCATGGTGGCTACATGATTTATGGTGGCTGTGATTTCTCTGAACTTCCCCCCATATCGGTGCTCAATACTACTCCCAAAATATGATACTAGCTCTTATGTTTAAAAACATACTTCTTTCTGTGATTTGAGATAATTGCTCAAAAACTTAGCTCAAAGGCTATTTTGGAAATCTCAGTTTTCCTTCTTGCTTAATTGTGAAAGCATTTACTCTTTTCTGAAACTAGCTCAAAGGCTCTTTAGAAATCTCAGTTTCCGTTGTTATTTAAATGTGAAAACATTTAAAACTCTTTGGGAATATATAGTCCCCATATACTTTTGAAGAAATGAACTTCAACTTTACTCTTTACTTAACTCAAAACTCAAGTCTTAAAACAAAGTTAAATCATTTGTAAAAGACTTTTGGAAGATTCTATGAACTTCTCCTGACTTGACTCTTACCTGATCTTGACTTGACTCTTAACTGATCCTTGAATTGAATTATGGATTCAAGGATTGAGATTTGTGATATGAAAGATTTCATGATGTTTAGGAGTGTTTTTAGATAGCTAAACATAAGAAAATATCAAGAATTCACTGTCTGAATGCTGGTCCGCGACGTGGAGGTGTATTTAAATTTGGTCGTGAAAATACTTTTTGAGGCACAGAGGTCTGTTTCCTCGCCGTGATGCGAAGGGAAAAAATTTCACTTTGTGAGGAACAACCGTGCGACACAGACCTGGTACCTAGTTTCTGCCTGACTTGTTCCTTCTTCATTTTTCAACTCTAAACTCGATTGGTTCTTTCCCCAAACACTTAGAATCATCAATTCCCTCAATATACATCAGATTCTACTCGAAAAACACAACTAATAACATGAATTAATCTCAAGAAAACTCCAATCAACACAGCCCACAAAAATTCAACAAATTTCATCAAGAACTCAAGGATTTACTTTCAAATCTAATAACTTTGCTGAAATTGAATCATGATTGGCGTATGGGTGAACTAACCCAATGCTATGTGATCTCATATACCTTGTAGGGATCACCCCTTGACGAAATCCATGATCTTGGCTTCAAGAACTTGACAATTTCTTGCTTCTCCTTCTCTTCTCCTTTCTTCTCTTCCTTTCTCTTTTTCTTTTCTCTTCAAAACCCTAACACTTCATTTCCAATTGCACAAACTGACCCAATTCAGTTTTTGACCCTTAATTAATCCACTAAAATGAATTAAAATAATAGGGTATGGAAAAGACCAAAACACCCTTTAAAATTTCGGGTTGGACAATTCCTCATTTGGACAACCCAACTTCCAATGGGGATAACTCACTCATATGAACTCGGAATCGTGCAAACATGGCAGCGTTGGAAATATTATTCCAAGATCTTTCCTACGATATCTAGAAACACACCTAACTCATCCTGAGCTAGAAGTTATGATCGTTTGAAGTTGACCAAAAACTCAACTTTAACACACTTAACAAATTTCCAGATTTTTATATTCTTTCCAAAAATGACTATTTTTGATTTTAAACTTCTTTCTAGTTCTCTCTAGTTAGGGAGGGTTACACATATAGTTAGGAGGTCTTCATAGAAATCACCTCTTGCAGAAATTCAACGTAAGACTAGGTAAATACTTTTTGCACACACACACACTGTAATGACCCGAACCGTCGTTAATTAGGAAAAACAAAATATCAGGAAATTCTAGGCCATTGTCCCACCAGGGCGGGCCAGATGCCGCTAGGGTGTACCGACCTGATTTTGTTGTAAGGGGAAAGTCAATGAAGAAAGAATTGGGGTCAGAAAACTTTTTCGTAGTAACTTGAGATTTTCCAACCTAGTCCAGATTTGGACGTAATCGAAGTCATTAAGGTGTAGGAAAATATGGTAACAAATGAGAGGTCTAATTATGATTTTGATCACATGACTAGATAGCTAAGATGTTAAGGAATCCGTACGACTTTACGAAATTGAATTCGGGTGAGTAGAACTCCTGGAATTGATCTTAGCGTGAATGGTATTTTCTGAGTGTCGTTGGCTGAAGGCATGTTGTGAAATGGGGGTGTTGGAATTATTTAAATAGCTCACTATTTCATGCAAGCCGCTTTGGCAGTGGTTTTGATCGCTCTGGCGGGGCCGCTGTAGCGGGGTGGGTGCCGCTGTGGCAGGCCAGACGCGACTTAAGGTCGTAAATAAACCCTAAAATAACTTTATTCTGCACTTTTTTGTTTTTAGAGCCAAGGAACAAACCCTAGGTGATTCTTAACAGTTTTCCACCATTCTTGAGGCTAAAGGTAAGATTTTAACTCCCCGAATCTATTTTTCGATCCATAGAACGTAATCTAATGGGTAAATATTGATGGGGGAGGGTTTTGATCTAGAATATATGGTGGAAACAACCCTAATTGGGTGAGTGAGATTATGAGTTTGATTTAGGGTTCATAGAATTGTTAGTAATTCGGGTAATTAGTGATTGTTTATTGATTCCCATATTATATTGATTGTTTGTAGAACATGAACAAGCGAAACGAATCCGGAAAGAGAAGGATCAAGTTTCTTAGGGTTTCAAGCTTATTTCGAGGTAGGTCATGGTTGTGATTTCATTTATGTATTCGATTGTTGCATTATTGATCACCCTAATCATAAATGAGGATAATTGAATAGTTGTATGCCATGAATCACTTCTTGTTGTATGATTGTGAGAATACATATTTTTATTGTGATTATGGTTTGTTTATTGGATGAGTTGCCACGTTCCAGCATAAACATTGGATCGGTCGCCATGTTTCGGCATAAACATTGGATCGGGTACCACGTTCCGGTATACTAACAGTTTGGGTGTGGGTTCCATGAGAGGACCATTGAATTGGGTTCCATGAGAGGACCAATGAATTGTGTTGTGTATCTACTTGTTATGATTACGTTCATATCTAATGATGATTGATATTAGAAGACTTTATGTTGCTTTAAATTGATAACCAATGTGTATTATTGAGAATGTGAGATGCTACATTGATCTTGAAAAGATGACTAATATTGTGTATGTTTGGTATATGTCAGTTTTATATTGTTGTGGTTACTTGCGTGTTTCACTTATAGGGATAGCCACGTGATCCTACTAGTACATTGTGGTTGTGTATTGATATTGCACTTGCTTGTTCTTTGTTGAGTACATGGCATCTTCAGGCGGCCATTGATAGACCTCAGTTAAGTGACTATTGAGTGTGACCGGATTCAAGGGTGAGCCAGTTCTTTCAAGATGCCATGGATCTTCCTTGTTAAAGTCCACTTTTTTCGGACTCAGACTATTTGTTTAAGGTATTGTTTAGTTTTGGGGTTGTACCCCTTGTTCTTAGACTTGTCGTTCATAGAGGTTTGGTACAATGACTTTCAGGTTCTAGGGGTTGTTCTTCCACATTAGTTTGGTTAGTTAATTGTTTAAGCCTTTGGAGTTTATGGGGACTCCATTTTTATTGTCATTGAAACCTGCTTCTGTATCTTTATATGCTTTAGTTTTCGTTAATTTGGTTAGTTGGGTTGTAGTAATGGTTTTCCCACCGGACGGTTAGTGTGGGTGCTAATCACAACGGTCTGGGTCATGACATAGGGCGGCAGTGCCAGGGCTGGGTAAGTTGGCACCATAGCGGGATAGGCGAAACAGAATGTAAATAACGTGAATTCTTATTTTCTCCTTCTTCCTAAAATACCTAGATTAGACGTAAATCACCCAGAAACCCACCAAAAATTTGCTCCAAGATTGGGAAACAAGGAGGAAGAGATTTTAGTGTGAGGATGGCGATATCTTGTGGATCCTTGGCCAAATTCACAGTCATGTCATCCAAAAAACCAGAAAATTATCTGCAATTCCTCCGTGTAGCTGCTTGGCACCCAGATAGGCTAGGTTGTATGAATTGAGTATAAATTTGTGTCACTGCATAATATATGTAAATCAACGGTAGGATTTATGCATAGGCCTTTGTGCATCGAGCGAAATATGGTTAAATCCTAGGAAAAAGCCTTAGATGATGAACTAGGGCTAGGTATGGTTGAACTAATGCTTACATGATATACGTTGATGAGTAGTGCATTAGGAGATGGTTGTGATTTCATGTTGTGTGATGTAAGATTGTTCTTGCTTCATTATGATACATGCATGTATGTGAACGATGCTTGTTGATCACATCTAATGTAAATAAGTATGAATGAAGAACTATATGTTGTGAATCACTCTTGTTGTATGATTGTGATGATATACATTATGATTGTGATTGCGGATCGAGTGTTGCGTTCCGACACACTAACATTGGATCGGTTGCCATGTTCCCGCATAAATATGGGATTGGTTGCCACGTTCCAGCATAAATATGGGGTCGGTTGCCATGTTCCGGCATAATTATTGGATCGGGTACTACGTTCCGGTATGCTAACAATTTGGGTTTGGGTTCCCTGAGAGGACTAATGATTTGACATAATTGTATGCCTTGAGGATTGTGAAACTGTACCTTGTTCGTAATGATAATTGGTGTTGTATTTACCGGAGTTGTTTTATGGTTATGAGGACTTATGCTCGGTTGTTATTCTATGTTGAATAACTTGATATGTACCTTGATGTAAAGTGAACCGGAAGGGGGCTCACCCGACAGGGATGTGATATGGTAAGTGGGGAAGTGAACGTTGCAAGAATTGTTAATGTACAGGTATTCGGTGTCGTGTGTTCTAATGGAAAGGAGTGGGGGTAGTGTACGTGATGTGAGTGCTTATGTGGATTTCACTTTGGAGAAAGGGTTTTGTGGTTAGTAGAAAGCTTGATGTAATGTACTATGTGACCATGTCTGGGTAATATGAAGAGGAGGTAAGGGTGTAACGTGAGAGGTTAGTTGGGATGTTGGTAGTTGTAATTGGGGAATTTTCTATGTGTTAGAATGGTTAGGCTATGATCAAGAACCTAGTAAGTAGGTTGACCGGAAAGGTGGTTAGTAGTTAAATTACTAGCGTGATTCGTTGGTTTTTCGAGAGAGGGTAAAGGTGGAGAAGCGAGGGGTTTTATTGCATGATCTTACTAGTTGTTTTCTTATGTTATGTGGTGGGCGTCGGGTTGACCGATGATACCTACCAATATGCATGTGTTTGTACTGATACTACTCTTGCTATGTCTTTTGACATAGTTTGGATACAGGGTCGGTGACGTTTCATTACGTGAAGACGAAGAAAATCTCCAGCAGCTTCTGTTTTTCCTTCCGCATGGTAGGAGTTGTGTCATTTATTATATTTTCCAGTTTGTACTCTTAGTAACTCTTGTACCTATTTAGACTAGATCCTTGGGGGTGTTAATTACTTTACAAGTCTTAACCCAATTGTGTTAAAGGTCTTTATTATTAAATTCCGTCAGCCTATTTTATTTCCATTTATTTAAATTTCCGAATGATTTTAAATTGTTGGGATATGAGGGTTCTCCCACTTAGGTCGTAGTACGTAGGTGCCCGCACGGCCCTGTGGGTTTGGTCGTGACACAGACACACACCCACACACACATATATATATATACATATATATATATATATATATCTGTGTGTGTGCGCGCACACAAGAAACTTAGTCAAACAGGTTATAGTAGTCCAACAAAATGTGAATAATGTCAGAGCTTATCTCTTTTACTTCGGCGGTTTCTTTATAAACGCCTGAATATATATTTTCTTACCTCCACAATAGAACGATATTGTTTTCTCATATGTGTAACATCTTGCAATTTGAAATAACTATGAAGAAGCTTGTAATTGGAAAGAGTCATTTTTGGAAAGAATTCAAAATCTGGAAATTTAGTTAGGTATGGAAAAAGTTAGTTTTTGGTCAACTTCAAATAGTCGTAACTCCTAGATCAGGATGAGTTAGGTGTATTTCCAGTAATTTTTGGAAAGCCCTTGGAATGATCTTTCCAACGCCGCCGAGTTTGCGCGATTCCGAGTTCGTATGAGTGAGTTATTCCCTTTGGAAGTTGGGTTGTTGGCATAGGGCAGTTTAGTCCGAATTTGCAAGGGTATTTTGGTCTTTTCCCTAACCATTTCTTTTGGTTATATTAAAGGTCTAGGCCGATTTTAAATCAGTTTTTCCTTTGAAAAGTGAGAGTTAGGGCTTTTGAGAGAAGAGGAGAAGAAGAGGAGAAAGAGTAGAAGAAGCAAGGTTCGTCAAGATTGTCGTGGATTTCGTCGGGGGTGATCCCTATTAAGGTATGTGAGATCTTATAGTGTGGGGTTGGTTCATCCCCCTCACGCCAAACTTGTATTAATTCCAAGAAAAGATTGGTTGTGTTGTTGAAGTGTCTTGTTGGTTTGGTGCATGTTTCCGGATGGAATTCCAAGTTGAATCTATTGTATGTTGAGGGTTTTAATGATTATGAGTGTTTGGGGAAATAACCTTTGTTGTTGAGAGGGTTTAGAGTTGGAGAAACTAAGGAAGAAAGTCGGATTTTCGGGGAAAATGGGTGGGGCGTCGCGCCAGCTAGTGCTCCCCAACAGGGGTTTTGAAGTTTCCCCCTTGGGGTGGTGCGCCATGCAAAGCGCCCTAGCAGACCCTCTAAAATCTGAGGGCTGGCGCCCCGCGCCTCTCAGAGCGCCAAGGATGCCAATCCTCCCCATTCCTTCCCCATTTTTTCGTACGTGTTCCTTGGTAATGTACCTATGTTTTCTAGTTGTTTTCAACACTCTAAGGTACATCTAAACATTACGAACTCATCCATAAACAGGAGATCATTACCCTTAAATCTATAATCCAATTCGAGGAAAGTTAGAATCAAAGTCAAGTGAAGTTAGAGTCAAGCTTAGAAGTCAAAGCAAGTCTTTAAAGTTTTCAAGAGTCTTTATTAAACATTTTAACTTCGTTTTAAGGCTCAAGTTTCAAGTTAAGCCAAGAGTATAGAGTCGAGTTCATTTCTCAAAAGCTATTAGGGAACTAAGTATTCCCAAAGAAGTTTATAAATGTTTTTACATTTGAGTAAGAAAGGAACTATGTTTTCCAAGAAAGACTTTATGTTAAGCTTTGAGCAATTATCTCAAACCAAAGAAAGAAGTTTGTTTTTAAAACTTATAAGATAAAGTATAAATTTTGGGAGTAGTCTTGAGCATTGAATTGGGGACACGAGTTCATATTAACTCAACTCTCCCTAGGAACCATGTAGCCAACATGGGATTTAACGGGTCATACTTTTTAGTTGATCACGTAAGTTAAGCTAGTGGATCCACTAAGTTAAAGTAGTTCTATATGACGGCAAAATATAGGACTGTTTGGGAGCGTGATGATAAGAATGTTGTATCACCACTTAGACTTATAGTGGTGGTTGTCGGTTAGAGAAACTCCCACAGTAGAAATTGCATGGTTCCTCGAGGGGTTCTGCTTAGTATGGATGGGGGTATGGAATGCATTGCACAAGTAGGCTTTGAGACGGAGCATGGTTTTTGCTTTATGATATTATAAATATGATTTTGACGTCATGTTTTAAATAGTTTTACAAGCTTTATATATTGCATGTGCCTTATTGCTTTATTTTGAGTTTAGTTATTCATGAGTTTAATAGAGCCAAGGTAAGTGTTCTCTTGTACTCCTTTCAAGCTTAAATTGTTGTTTAGATTTCCATCTCGCATACTCGTACATTCCATGTATTGATGTCAGTTGGCCTGCATCTTATTATGATGCAGACGCAGGTAACCATGATCATCATCTAGCATGCCGTTGATCCAGTTGAGCACTGCAGAGTCAGTAGTGAGCCTCCTTGCCTTCTGGAGGACTCTGTTATTTTGTGTTCTTAGTTTTGTTTTATTAGGATGTTGCATGGTCTGTCCCAACATCCATCTCAGTATTATAGAGGCTTTATAGACAGTCAGTCTGTTAGTATTGAGTCTCTTATCTATGCATTTATAAATATTCTATTTTGAGACAAGTTGCCTTTTTGGCCAGATTTTATCATTTAAGTTGTCTTATGATTATTCTGTTGAGTTAACTTTTCCGCTTAGTTAAGTAAGCCAGGCCAAGGGTCCGCTTGGGGACCAGCGATGGTCTTCGAGTGCCGATCCCGCCCAAGGTATAGTCTCGGGGCGTGATAAACTTGGTATCAGAGCACATAGTTCCAAAGTCTTAGGGAGTCTATGAAGCCGTGTCTGTAGAGTCGTAGTTATCCGTGTGAAGCGCACCACATCTATAATTAGGAGGCTGCAACATTTAGGAACTATCTCACTTCTTTCACATTCATTTCGTGCGTTAGTGTTTATCTCTAAAAGTTTCCTTTTAATTCGTGCTTGCGCGTGTTTTCAGAGGATCATGCCTCCATGAAAAGCAGTCAAAGTTTGTCCAGCTATGAGGAGTGTTGAGGAACAAGAGTTACCAAATGCCTTAGAAGTGCAAACCTAAGAAGAGATCAAATATGCTAATTTTCGTGAAGCTATCCGGATGTTAAGTCAAGTTGCGACCTATCATGTTGGGCAGAGAGAAAATCGACATGAAGTGGTTGATATTTCAAGGATCCGTGAACTCTTAAGGATGAACCCACCAAACTTCACAGGTTCAAGTGTCACTGAGAATCCGGAGAACTTCATTGAGGAGCTTAAAAGGGTATTTGATGTGATGCATGTTGCTGAGGCGGAGAGGGTGGAACTAGCTGCATACCAAATGAAGGGTGTTGCTAGAATCTGGTTCGACCAATGGAAAAGGAATAGGGCTGAGGATGCGCCAGTAGTGAGTTGGGTTGTGTTTGAGAGTGCTCTCATGGGGCGTTTCTTTCCTCATGAGTTCTGAGAGGAAAAGATAAAAGAGTTTCTCACCCTTAATCCGGAGTCTATGAGTGTTCATGAGTACAATATAAAGTTCACACAACTTTCCTACTATGCTCCGGAGATGGTTGCTGACATGAGGAGCAGGATGAGTTTATATGTTGCTGGGTTGTCTCGTCAGTCAAGCAAGGAAGGCAAGGCAGCTATGCTAATAGGGGAAATTGACCTAGTAAGATTTATGATCCATTTACAACAAGTTGAGGATGATAAGCTGAAGGATAGAGAAAAGTTTAAGGACAAGAGAGCTAAGATATTAGGGGACGAGTTCAGGCAGCAAAAAAATGATGCCAACCAGTCATCCCTCCCACAGAAACAGAAGGGACCCACTCCATCATCTGTTAGGGCACCAGCACCCAGATATAGAGGTGAATATAATGGCCAGAATTCGAAAGACTTCAAGGCTAGACCAGCACAATCCTCAGGTAGTGTGGAACAAGGAGGTAGTTTGACTCCTGCATGTGCTAGGTGTGGTAGAACCCACCTGGGTAAATTTCGTGATGCCCAGACAGGTTGTTTTAAGTGTGGACAAGAGGGTCACTTCATGAAGGAGTGCCCTAAGAACCGACAAGGTAGTGGAAATCTAGGCAATAGGGCCCAATCTTCATCAGTTGCTCCCCCAGACAGGACGACACCTAGAGGAGCTACTTCTGGTACCGGCGGAGGAGCAAACCAGCTTTATGCAATCATTAGTCACCAAGAGCAAGAGGATTCACCGGATGTTGTCACTGGTATAATTCGAGTATTTGACTTTACTGTTTATGCTTTGCTAGACCCTAGAGCGAGTTTATCTTTTGTAACTCCTTATGTTGCTATGAACTTTGATGTTATTCTTGAGCAACTTAGTGAGTCATTCAGTGTCTCTACGCCTGTTGGTGAGTCCATTCTAGCAGAGAGAGTTTATCGTGATTGTCCTGTTTTCGTCAATCACAAGAGTACCATGGATGATTTAGTTGAGTTAGACATGGTAGATTTTTTATGTAATTCTTGGTGCGGATTGACTTCATGCCTGTTATGCTTCAGTTGATGGTAGAACTCGAGTGGTCAAGTTTCAGTTTTCGAATGAGCCAGTCATAGAGTGGAGTAGGAGTTTAATTGCGCCTAAGGGTCGTTTCATTTCGTACCTTAAGGCGAGAAAGTTACTTTCGAAGGGTTGTATCTATCATTTAGTTCGAGTTGATGACTCTAGTGCTCTTTAAATTATAGTGAGCATGTTGTTGGTTGTTGCTTGTTGGGTGTTTGAGTTTAATGTTACACCCTTAGCCTAGTAAGAGTCATCTCACTCGAGGCTAATGTTCCCAAGGGGGAGATATTGTAACATCTTGCAATTTTAAATAACTATGAAGAAGCTTGTAATTGGAAATAGTCATTTTTGGAAAGAATTCAAAATCTGGAAATTTAGTTAAGTATGGAAAAAGTGATTTTTTCATCAACTTCAAACAGTCGTAACTCCTAGCTCAAGATGAGTTAGGTGTATTTCCAGTTATGTTTGGAAAGTCCTTGGAATGATCTTTCCAACGCCGCCGAGTTTGTGCGATTCCGAGTTCGTATGACTGAGTTATGCCCTTTGGAAGTTGGGATGTTGGCATAGGGCAGTTTAGTCCGAATTTGCAAGGGTATTTTGGTCTTTTCCCTATCCATTTCTTTTGGTTATATTAAGGGTCTAGTCTGATTTTAAATCAGTTTTTCCTTTGAACAGTGAGAGTTAGGGCTTTTGAGAGAAGAGGAGAAGAAGAGGAGAAAGAGAAGAAGAAACAAGGTTCGTCAAGATCGTCGTGGATTTCATCGGGGGTGATCACTATTAAGGTATGTGAGAGCTTATAGTTTGGGGTTGGTTCATCCCCCACAAGCCAAACTTGTTTTAATTCCGAGAAAAGATTGGTTGTGTTGTTGAAGTTTCTTGTTGGTTTGGTGCATGTTTCCAGATGGAATTCCGAGTTGAATCTATTGTATGTTGAGGGTTTTAATGATTATGAGTGTTTGGGGAAATAACCTTTGTTGTTGAGAAGGTTTAGAGTTGGAGAAACTAAGGAAAAAAGCCAGATTTTCGGGGAAAAAGGGTGGGGCATCGTGCCAGCCAGAGCGCCCCAACAGGGGTTCTGAAGTTTCCCCCTTGGGGCGGCGCACCATGCAGACCGCCCTAGCAGCCCCTCTGAAATCTGAGGTCCCTGCGCCTCTCAGAGCGCCAAGGACGCCAATCCTCCCCGTTCGTTCCCCACTTTTTCATGTGTTCCTTGGTAAAGTACCTATGTTTTCTAGTTGTTTTCAACACTCTAAGGTACACCTAAACATTACGAACTCATCCATAAACATGAGATCATTACCCTTGAATCCATAATCCAATTCGAGGAAAGTTAGGATCAAAGTCAAGTGAAGTTAGAGTCAAGCTTAGAAGTCAAAGCAAGTCTTTAAAGTTTTCAAGAATCTTTATTAAACATTTTAGCTTCGTTTTAAGGCTCAAGTTTCAAGTTAAGCCAAGAGTATAGAGTCGAGTTAATTTCTTAAAATTTATTAGGGAACTAAGTGTTCCCAAAGAAGTTTATAAATGTTTTTACATTTGAGTAAGAAAGGAACTATGTTTTCCAAGAAAGACTTTAAGTTAAGCTTTGAGCAATTATCTCAAACTAAAGAAAGAAGTTTGTTTTTAAAACTTATGAGCTAAAGTATATATTTCGGGAGTAGTCTTGAGCACCGAATTATGGAAACGAGTTCATATTAACTCAACTCTCCATAGGAACCATGTAGCCAACATGGGATTTAACGGGTCATACTTTTTAGATGATCACGTAAGTTAAGCTAGTGGATCCACTAAGTTAAAGTATTTCTATATGACGGCAAAGTATAGGATAGTTGGGCAGCGTGATGATAAGAACGATGTATCACCACTTAGACTTATAGTGGTGGTTGTCGGTTAGAGAAACTCCCACAGTAGAAATTGCATGGTTCCTCGAGCGGTTCTCCTTAGTATGGATGGGGGTATGAGACTTCATTCATGCATTGCACAAGTAGGCTTTGAGAAGGAGCATGGTATTTTCTTTATGATATTATAAATATGATTTTGACGTCATGTTTTAAATAGTTTTACAAGCTTTATATATTGCATGTGCCTTATTGCTTTATTTTGAGTTTAGTTATTCATGAGTTTAATAGTGCCAAGGTAAGTGTTCTCTTGTACTCCTTTCAAGCTTAAATTGTTGTTTAGATTTCCAGCTCGCATACTCATACATTCCATGTACTAATGCCAGTTGGCCTGCATCTTATTATGATGCAGACGCAGGTAACCAGGATCATCATCCAGCACACCGTTGATCCAGTTGAGCACTCCAGAGTCAGTGGTGAGCCTCCTTGCCTTCTGGAGGACTCTGTTATTTTGTGTTCTTAGTTTTGTTTTATTAGGATGTTGCGGGGTTTGTCCCAACATCCATCTCAGTATTATAGAGGCTTCTTAGACAGTCAGTCAGTTAGTATTGAGTCTCTCATCTACGCATTTATAAATATTCTATTTTGAGACAAGTTTCCTTTTTGGCCAGATTTTATCATTTAAGTTGTCTTATGATCTTTTATCGCATGGAGTTATTCTGTTGAGTCAAGTTTTCCAATGAGTTAAGTAAGCTAGGCCAAGGGTTCGCTTGGGAACCAGCGATGGTCTTCGAGTGCCGGTCCCGCCCAATTGGCTCGGGGCGTGACAAACTTGGTATCAGAGCACATAGTTCCAAAGTGCTAGGGAGTCTATGAAGCCGTGTCTGTAGAGTCGTAGTTATCGATTTGAAGCACGCCACATCTATAATTAAGAGGCTGCAACATTTAGGAACTATCTCACTTCTTTCTCATTCATTTCGTGCGTTAGAGTTTATCTCTAAAAGTTTTCTTTTAATTCGTGCTTGCGCGTGTTTTCAGAGGATCATGCCTCCACGAAGAGCAGTCAGAGTTTGTCCAGCTATGAGGAGTGTTGAGGAACAAGAGTTACCAAATGCCTTAGAAGTGCAAATTAAATTGCACACATTACAAAATAATTATATTACTAACTCTCATTTTCTTGATATATCATTGGTTAGAGATTCATTGGTCCTTAATTAGGATAAAAACTAGTTATATATAAAATTTTAAACAACTAAAGAATATTATATAATATAAAATCTAAATAAGTTTGAATGATAGTATTGTTGTAGTTTGGTAGTCCAGTTTGAAATAAGAAAATAAAGTTTAATTATTGCCTAACACACACACAAAAATATGTTGTGATTCCTTTTTCTTTCTTTTTTGCAGGAAAAAACAAAAAGATAAAACAAGCGATAATATAATTAAGTGGAGGATTCAAGATATTGGTAGTGATCAATAAATCCTAATTCAGATGCATGCTATAAACCAAAGAAAATGACATACATGCAGAGGCAGAGCAAGGTGGGGGTTCGTGTGTTTGACGAACTTAGTAGCTTTTTCGTAGATCCTCTATTTGTACTAGTAAATTAATTAAATATATATGTATAATAATTTTTGAGCCCCTAACAAAATTGATTGGCGGTTATAGAGAAACTTTAGAACACTAAAATCTTAATCCTGACTCCAAGAATATATACATCATAAGAAAATTGTATTTACCATGTCAAATGCTCAATTTTCACGTTGTCTCTTTTCAGGTAGCCATCCATGTAGCATAGCCTTGTATTTACCGTTAAGACAATCACTAATTGGTTCTTATGCAGGATTTTTACTAACCGCTTGTTGTTTATAAATGGTGTAACAGTTAGCTTCACCTTAAGAAGGTTCACTTCGTAAGCTAACATTACTAAAGACTGATATTTCCTTTTTCTCATCAATCATATTTTTCGGATACTCTCAAAGTAAAGAGAACTCAAGAATAATAGTTGAGAAGTAATGTGATTGCAGCTTGAAATATCGAGGACTATATATAGATAATTAAATTGAGAAGATGGAAAGTAATTTTGAAAATAGATAAATATGAAATTAATAAGATATGATTGCATTTATAAATTTTTTTATGATATTTGGATATTTGGTCAATACTTATTTATTATTTGTAGAAGGTGACTCTTTTAGAAAAAAAATCACGATATTTGGATAATTGGTCAATACTTATTTATTATTTGTAGAAGGTGTCTCTTTTAGGAAAACAGTCACGGATTTTGGACATTTGGTCAATACTTATTTATTTTTTGTTGAAGGCAGAATGATCGAGGAGACCCTTCTACTTATCCTGATTTGACTAAGCTTATGTAACATTTAATTTTGTTGAGTCGGATAAAATGTGTGGTTACACATATTTAAAAGTGAGAGAACACAAAAGTTTGAATTGAAAAATATTTTCAAAAATTATAGGAGTGGGGGTTTGGGGGGGGGGGGGGGG